>PVHP010048315.1:0-12553 GCA_004024765.1 Zapus hudsonius | reverse complement strand
CCTATAATGCACTCTGATCACACTCACTCCCTGTACCCTCTATTCTCCTCTCTTCTCTCCTGCTGGTCCCCTTCCTCTTCCCAAACCATCCCTAAAGGGGATACTTAACAGCAATCCAGGTGTACCCAGAATCCTGTTTGCCATCCTGCCCAGCTCAGAGGTTCTGCACTCAGGCAGGTTACCTCAAGGTCAGAGTCATCTCTGCCTCTTTTCAACCTTCCCAGTCACCCCCTTCAATGCCTTCAGCACACCAGATACCTGACAAATGTCTCCGACTGACTGGCTGATGTTCAAGTGAGACTGAACGATAAATCAGCCAAGGAGAGAGCCAGCCTGCGTTTTCACAAACCGGCTGCGTGTCACTCCAGAAAAGATGCTTGCACATAGCCTGCTCGCTTTTCTGAGCCCAAACTTCCTTTCCCAGCTCTGAACATCAGGACCACTATGGGCTTGTGTGTTGCTGATCATTTAGGGGAAAAATTTGTTTTTGAACTCTGGGAGGAATGCCACTGCTAATTAAGCCTGAGACGATAATTAATACCTGTCACAGGTACTGCTGCTGATGAAGGCCCACAGGCCCGTGTAGTGTACGGTACGAGTGGTCATACCTGTTTATGTATGGCTTGTCCTTCTCCATATTTCACAGATGATGGGATACGACTCTGCATCTCTTCATGTTAATTCTATTTGAAATACTCCCTACCAACATCTTAGGGCCCTGCCATCTAATAAGTGCAGCCAATTTATTGATCGTAAATCTAGGACAAGACAGACTCACGTTGGTGCGGGCCACAGGGCATTTAAATTAAACAGGAACTCTCCAGCCATCTGTGTTTTAACTTTTTTATGCCTTGATAATAAGCCCTGTTTAGAATAATTTGCTGTGGAAACTGGGACTTCGTGACTGACAGAGAAAGGCTGGGTATAAACAACCCAAGCAGGCCCCTGAATTTGTGAGAATGTCAGGCGAATTTAGACTCATCATAAAAGAATTCTCAGTGACTGTATTTCAATATGACACTTTTATGGTTTTTTATTTTCTAGCCCATTGCAGCCCCACAGCCCTGGCATGATTTATACAGCCTGGCAGTGCATAATCTTTTGTATAAGATATACAGGCCTCCGGAGGTTTAATTTCTTTCCTCACCGCCACTGACAGCATTTGTGCTCCCTTCTCTTCTATTTTCATTTCTAATGAGATATTGGACTTTGCTCAGTGAGAGGTGATATTTCCACATTTGCAGGCTGACAGGCTAAATCACCAGATCTCAGTGGTGAGGATACAAACCCATTTAAACTGTGTCAAAATATTCATGGAGCCCCATTGATTTGGGCAACGGTTATTAGGAAGCTATTTGGAAAGTTCAGGTTTAATTTTTGGAGCTTTCTGCTGCAAAATCACTCAGTTACATCACAGGGAAAATGGCATCGGAGGGTAAAGAAGAGTGAGAGGTGTGGGCAGTTGTCTTTATTTGTTTAGGATTATTTTTTTTAGTACAGAGATGACCTTTGTTAAAAACAAAACCAAACCAAATCCCAGAATCATGCATTAGTAAATTGTGGCAGGAAGCAAAGTAAATTTTTCCCTTTGCATATAAATGAATAATATGTCAGGCTATTGAAATGTTTTTTTATAAAGCAACAGTGAACACAACTGACAGGGGAGATTAATGCTTTGCATTGCTACACTGACTTTTACCTCTGCCTTTGATCTTGAATCTAGCTGAAACTATTGCAACAGGAGTTGAGTGTCTAAGTGGGATGGGTTCTAACAGCCCTGGTTCACTTAGCCCTCAGGAATGTCACAGAGGAAAACTCCCATGAATGGGGCAGGGAGGGGCCCTGGGAAGAGACGTGACAAAGGCCAATGGAGGGAACTTGGGATATCCCAGATCTTGTGAAACGCAAGTGGCTAAAGAGAATCTTTTTTTAAAATATTTTATTTATTCATTTTCTTTTTTAAATATGTTTTATTTATTTTTGACACTTTTTAAAAAATATTTTATTTATTCATTTTCTAGCAGAGAGATACAGAGAGTGAGAGAGAAAGAGAGAGAGCACCAGGGCCATACCTTGTGGGTCTGGCATATGTGGGTACTGGGGAATTGAACCAGGGGCCTTAGGCACTGGAGGCAAGTGTCTTAACCGCTGAGCCATCTCTCTAGCCCTAAAGAGATCCTTGACATGAGGCCACTGGAACATGTTCAGGGATGTCCTTGGACACTGCAAAAGATGAAATCCTGTGATAGGATTAAGCACAGTTGGTCTTTCTGTGCTAAATTCAGTTGCAATAGTTGCTTGATTTATGACCTGGGACTTTATGGGAAATTCACATTTACTAGAGTTCCTAAGTTTACAAGACTCTCATTAAATGACACATATAACATATATACACACACACAGGGGCAAATCACGTTTGTAATTTGCAGCAGTAAAGTGTTTTCTGTACCACTTTACAATAAGTGGACATTAATGATTGCTAAATTACTGTAGAATTCCTATGGAACGACATATTACATTCACATTAATACCAAATGAGTTCATTGTGAGACAGTATTACAGCAAATATCACAGGAATTAGTGAAGAATTAGGGAATGCCAGGGCACTTAGACTCACGTGGACAAAAGTGACCACTCATTCTGATGGTGGGCCACTCAGTGTCAACACTTTCTTGGCTGGCTTGAGTGAGAACTTTGGTGTCAGGAGGCCTGTAGGATCCTCAGGGAACACTGTATGTGTGTGCTATCACATATGAGAACTAATAACCCCCAAATTCCCAGGCCTGTATCTGTGTGAACTTCTGATAGCAGGATCCCTCCTTAAACACGGTGAGAAATTCAGGATGGATATAAAGTTAATATCCCAGGGAGCAAAATTCATTAAACAGTGGAGCAAGCCACCAGAGGAGCATTCCAGAGCTTCCCCTCTCTTGGGTGCTTCAAAGACAAGCTTGGCATGAAACCAGCTTCCTTCAGAACCCTTTGCTCAAAGGCCAAAGGACTTGACCTTCATGAAAGAAGTCAAGAACATTCCAGCACAGGAGCTCTCACGCCACCTCCAGAGCAGGAGCAACTCCAAAGTTCTAAATGCACACGACACACACAGTTTCGAAACTCCAAGTGTCCTCTGAAAGCAGACTCATGTGTCCCAAAACAATCCCAAACACTACGCATGGCCAGGACACGAAGGGCCCTGGGAAAGGAAAGCCCTGCCTCTCTATGTGCAGGCTTGTGCCAGCCCTGCTGAGCTGGCATCCCCCCTCCTCCCCCCACAGGCTTGGCCAGCTCCTCTCTGAACCTGTTTCCCAGACGAAATTGATCATGTGGTTCACAAGGTGGAGTTCAAGTGCATTATTAACGTCACGCCACGTGCAGCCCAGACACTGGCAAAGAGACCTAGGACGAGTGTGGCTATCCCCTCTCCTTCCTATCCTGTCTCCTCCTCATCCCAGAGGCATCTTCACTCATTCATTTCCTGGTCCTGCCATGGTTTACTCTTGCCATGGGAATTTCGTGTAACTAACAATTTGTTGGCATGCTCTTAAGGATATTTACTGTTTGTTCAGCATTTTTGAGCCCTTAATGGATGGGTGTAGGCTCTGTTCTAAACCAAATGGCTGATAAAGGATTGATTCAGACCCAAGCATTAAAAAAATTATTATTTATTTATTTGCAAGTAGAGAGAGATATAAAAGAGACAGATAGGGAGGGGGTGCACCAGACCCTCCAGCTGCTGCAAATGTTCTCCAGATGCATGCACTACTTTGAGCATCTGGCTTTATGTGGGTACTGGGGAATCGAATGATAGAACTTGGGTCGTTATTCTCTACAGGTAAGCACCTTAACCACTGAGCCATCTCTCCAACCCAGATGCAAGCATTTTACTGAAGAGGCCCATAGTCCAGCAGGTGGTGTAGCCCCTGACAATGTGTTTCCCATGTGGGATTCTCAAGGGAAGTTTCCTGGTTGATATCTATAAATATCACCAAGCATGTGTCTCGCTACTGAAGGACTCACAGTACCTGAGGGCAGGGGGACATTGTATGTATAAGCTATAAGGTGTTTTTTTAACGTAAATCTATTGTAAATTTTATTGATTTGGAGGATGTATCTCACATTTTACAAAGAAAAGTAAAATTAGCAAAGCCAATTATTATTATAACTCCAAATAGTCAACTGAATTTCTAAAAGGCTTTACTAATTCCCATTCACAGTTGCAAGGGAGAAATGAGCACGTTCTGCATGAATCGGGGTTGACTCTCATTCATTAGTGAGCAGAACAGAAATGGGGAAATGAAGGCATCCGCAAAACCATATCGGTTTAAGTATGAAATGTGTGGCATCTTTGCTGAATCAGATAGTAGCTTCAAATACTAGGAGAACATTTCCTCATGTGTGTGTGTGTGTGTGTGTGTGTGAGTGTGTGTGTGTGTGTGTGTGTTACTCATGACAGCCACAGATATGACACACTTTTAAGCTGAATTTGCAAAAGTAATATTTTCTCTCTGTCACTGTAAGTCCAACTACTTACCAAAACATCATGTCAAAGGCTGGTTTGCAGCATTTGCTCATTTTGAGACATAAATACTCCTTACCATCATCAATTTCAAATCACCAAGGTGATGTCATTAAATGAAAAGTTGGGATAAGACCTAGCTTATCCAAGCCTGCCATTGTATGGTAATTCTGCCATCAATCCGATAGGAGTACATAACCTCCAGGGCACAGGTGACAGGGGGGAAAGTAAAATAATGAACTGTTGAGTTTTAAATATTTCTCTTTTTTATTTGACCTTAATGTGTGTGGTATATGTGGTATGGTGTGTCTATGGTATGTGTATGTACAGTGTGTACACATATGTGAGTGTGTGTAGGCCCCATGTGCACGTGTTTGGGGGACAGAGGAGAATATCTGGGGGTCTTCTTCTATCCCCTTCCAAGTTGTTTCCTTGAGACAAAGTCTGTCATTGAACCTGGAGCTGCCAGTTTGTAGTCAGGCTGGCCGGCCACCAAGCCCCCAGCCATTCTCTGCTCTCTGCTCCCCACAGGACTGGGGTTATGGCTATGCTCACCCACACCCAGCTTTTTACCTAGGTGCTGAGGATCAACTTGAGGCTGTCTTAGACGCTCTTGGTGCCTCTTACTTACCAAGCGAGTGCTCTTGCCCACTGAACCACTTCGCTAGACCCATTACCTTGGTTTTGAATTAGAATTGACTTTGTTGTAAATGTACCACAAGTTTTCATCCAAGGCCCAGTGGATCCTCAGGGATCTTCACCATCCTTTCCAGTGACTGCTTTTGGCAGCTGCTGTCTAAGAGCACAAGCAGATTCATGCCATGCTGGTTTGCAGAGGCAGCTGCCCCCCCCCCCCATGCAGCCTCCTCTCTTCCCACCCTCCTTCATAGCTTGGTAGTTCCTCCCAGTGACCCAATCTCAAAAGTAGCACTTTCTTCAAGGCCCTAGAGGGCTTTGTTACTGAGTCATTTATTTTATTTTTTAAATTTTTATTTATTTGCATGTGTGTGTGTTTGTGTTTGTGCAAGCAAGTTCCAGGGTTGCCACTACAAATAAATACTCAACCATCTTTATATGGGTGGCTGGGGACTTGGACCCCAGAACCCACAGGGCTTGCAAGTGCTTTCAAACCATTGAGCCATCTTCCCAACCCTTGAATATTTTTTTTAATTTTAGAATATTTCTTTTTCCTCCTTCTCCCTTTGGTCTTTTCACCATAAAATAGTATCAGGTGTGGCTAATGCCTTTGAAAAGGAGAGAGCAGCGTTAGTGTCTTTTCTCATTTGGACACCCTCATAGTGGTTATTATCTCAGAAACAGTCCTTGATGGGAGGAGAGGAGAGAGAAGGAAGCAAGGCACAGGGAGTCTTGAGGGAGAAAGACAAGTTTGCCTGCAACAGAGTTGGATTCCTCAGTATCCATGTAAAGCCAGATGCACAAAATGGTGCATGCATCTGGAGTCCGTTTGCAGCAGCTATAGGCCCATTCTCTCTCTCTCTCTCTCTCTCTCTCTCTCTCTCTCTGCAAATAAATAAATAAGAATATAAAATGCAGTCTCTGGACCCCACCCTGCACCTGCTACAGTTCTTGGCTCAGGAGTTTACTTCCCACAGTTCATTTCCATGACACCCAAATTAAGATCACTCCATCAGGTCCTATGCTTAGACAACCTGACTACTGGCTCCTCCATAATCCAGGAGTTTTCACCCAGCAAGCGAAGATGGCCTTGACTGGTTGGCTTGCTGGGCATGGAGCACCTTCAGGAGTTTGAGAAATGAAGAGTACGGAATGGTGGGGTGATTCTATTTGTCAGCTAAAATAGCAGCTAAAGTAAGGAAACCTGGCCTAAATGACAGGAGAAGACAATAATCAATATCCTAACATAAAGCAATAATGCAGCTGACCCAATAAAGCAATCCCAGTGGGAGCCCTAGAGAGCATCATTAGTGTCCCGCCCTAATGAAGCCCATGGAATGCAGCTTTCATTAGCCAGGGCCAAACCTCTTCAACACTGAATACCCCACCACATTGCAGGCACATTTATTTCATTTGAAAGAAGAATGGTCCTGTTGCCAAGCCATCAGATGGTAAAAAGAGATATATTTGATGGATAATAAAAACGGGTCTGCCAGAAGAGCCTCACATTTCTAATGAAAATGCGCCTAGCACATGCGCTCAGAGCGCCTGGGAGAGTGGGGTGGGGTGAGTCAGAAGTCTGGCCAGAGGCGATTGTTTTTAACAATAACAAACAACAACAAAAAAAAAGCTACTCGCTCAGCATCACTCACTCACTCTCAACCTGTTCTTGTGATACAGACTGACAGGCCTTTTAATATGAAATAAATCAAGCAGGAGAAGAAGTGTCTGAAAGAACACACAGATTGAGGGCTGACTGACAGAACGCCCATTTGCCTTTGTAGCCGCTAACGTGAAAGGATGTCAGGTGCTTTGAAAGGCTGGGATGCGCTTTGAACCTCAGAATGCAAATGCAGTGTGCTGGTATAAGGCTCCTTCTGCCTGGAGCCCTGCTGTGTGCTGTCAAGAAAGGATGGAAAAAAAAAGGATCAAGAAAAATCCAAGGGGCTCTTCTAGTCTCCCTCCTGACCTTGGGGTAAAAGGCATTTTGTCCAATATGTGGTTTCATATTTAGTTAGGAGCCACTGGCCAGTGCAAATCGACTAGTCACTCCTCACCAAGAAAATGGGCTGGTGATGAACTGTGACACCTTTCCAGGAGGTGTGCGGTCAGTGGACATGCCTGCCAAGCCCTCCCCACCTTCGTCTGGCCTGTGAGATGCTGAAGTCCCTTTGGTCAGCTGTCTCCTCGGATTTCCTGGACTGTCTGCTGTCCGCCGTGATTCTGCAGCACAAACACCAAGAAGCAAGTCAAGCGAGGCTGGTTCCAAGTCGCTCACAGCAGGTGGAAGTCTCAGAGCGGTCCTGCTGTGACTGAGGGGATGCTCCAGAAGGCTGGGAAGATGGCTCTGTTTCAAAAGCCTCGCTGCACAAGCATGAAGACCCCAGTTTGGATTCCTAGCACGACATGAAAACCAAGTCTAGCAGCAAACTGTAATCTCAGCACTGAAGAGATGGAGAAAGGTGGATCAGTTGGGCTTGCTGGCTCACTTGCTTAGTCAAATAGATGACAAGTTCAATGAGAGCCTGTCTCAAAAAGAGAAAATTTGAAAGTGACCAAGGAAGAAACAGACATCAACCTTTGGCCTGCACATATGTATACCCACACAGACATGAACGTGAACCATACACACTACGCACATGTATTCTGGCCAAAAATAAAAAAATGAAATGCTTAAGAGGCAGGGGATTTGGGAGGAATCTGGGAAGAGAGCAGCAGAAGAAAAGCTTGCCCCACCCACATACCTGCCAGCATCTGATCGCAGCTCCTAAAACCCTGCTCCTTGGGTTTTCAACAGCAGAGGCTGAGCATCGATGGAGTGCCAGTCACTACCCTGGATGGCAGAGGTAGAGTGACACAAACATCACACAAAGCTACTGTCGTCCTGGCACATGCGTTCCAGTGGAGGCAAGAAAGAAACGAAATGCTACTGTAAACCAGGTAAGTATAGATTGTGATAAGCGCTTTAAAACGAAGAGAGCTGATCTATTACGGGGAGCTTACTCGGCCAGCCAGGAGGCCTACTTTCCACTGAGTGTTCCACATGTGAACCAATGCCTAAGTTATACAAAGAATCTAGCCACAGGATGAGTAGGAAGAAAAGAAAGGCATCACCAACCTAAAGGTCAAGGACACTGTGTGTCCCAAGAAAGCTGTGTGTGGCTGGGGTCCAGGAGAACGTGAGAAGGCAGAAGGAACAGGTTGGAGAGTGGAACTTGAATGCTAAGGCCCATTGGCAGGGCTCTAGAGCCCCGTCTGTGCGGTGCCTCCCATCACCTGTGCGTGTGACCTTAGGTAGTGGAACTGACCTTTCCAGTGGTCCCTGTGGGCTGATAGCACCTCCCTCATAGCACCTCTCTCCAAGGGCTCGTGTGAAGATTGCAGGCTGAAGTGGTGCTTGCAGGCTGCTTTCTCCTATGCCTGGCACGCAGTCAGCACTCAAAGAATGTTAACTGCTGCTATAATTTTCAAAGACTTGGGTTCATTTTGGGTTGAGATGGGAGTATTAAATCAGCTTTCCAGGTCCATTCTAAGCCAGCATACCTGAGTTCCCTGTAATGTCAGACCACCAAAAAGCATTCAAGTACAATTATAAAGAAATTACTTTACCAGCAATTAATCACCAGTATAAGATTGCCAACACACATCATTGTAGCATTATGACACGTGGCATCGTGCTATCTGAATGTCGAGTAAAAAGGGGGCCATTTGCAAGTGACCTTATTCAAATCAACTCCGCTGGATCAATTGAAAGTCAGTGGGAGTTTTGACTGAATAAGGGTCAAGATCAATTATCGAAAGGCATAATAAAGCAAAGGAATGCTTGAAAAGATATGGTATTTTGTAGTGATTTTTTTCACAGTTCAGAGAAGTGTTATATCAAAATAGAAGAGGAATCAGGGTGGGGAAGGGATTTAGTGGAAGGGGTGAGGGAAGCAGAACATAAAAGGTAACAGGAGGAATAGTACATATATGAAAATTGTCAATAATAAACTTAAAAACATATGTTGAGATTGTGCCTCTGAAATTCAAGAAGCATGTTGTGCATAAGGGTCATCTGTCTAGTCTTTCATTTAAAGAGAGGCTATCTGTGTTGTTGATAGATTTAAGAACAAGCTAAAAATATAAAATGGGTGAGATGTGTGTATAAAACTGGAGATTTTTACCATCTACCCATTGTGCCATGAACTTGGACTATGTGTGCCTTCTGTAGGCAATGGCAGGAAAGCCATTGAAGGACCTGCAGCCTGATTCCAGCCATCTGGCTTCTCCCCTACCTTGCAAGCCTACCTGTGCCTGAAGATTTCATTTGGCTTAGATCTGTATCATACATCTACCGTTTAAAAATTTTGTTACCCTGTATATGTTAAAGCTCTCTTTGCCTGTGGATTACCTCCTGGCATGTATTAACTACAAATCTACTTCTCTCACTTTCCCTCCAAACATTAGCCCGCAGCTAGATCCTCTCTGGTCTTCTATCCCACCTCCCAGGCTAGATATCAACCGCAGGCTCACACCAACCAAGGTTTCCAATAGCTTCAAGAAAATCATTTGAATTTTGGGACATGTTGATTAAAAAAAAGATTTTTATAAAAAACATTTCACCAGAGGCATAGCACCCATCAGTAACAACTCACTTGGGCCAGGAAGACCGGGATGAGTACTAAGATATACAGGATCCCTTGCCACAAGGACTAATACTGACAGCCCACGAAGGAGGATATACAACTGATCAGGGATGGGGAGTGGGGGAATTGGGGAAGTCGGGATAACAACGCATGGTTTGCCCACTAAATAATGTAACTCATTATGGACAATAAATATTAAATTTAAAAAAAAAAACATTTCATATGCTTAATTTAGTAAGTATATTTTCAATCTGATAAGGGGCCAGAAAGCAAATTACATGGTAGATTATAAGTAATTTGAGAACAGAAATCAAATCTTTCTTCTTCCTATACTTCATTGTGTCCTGAACTTAGAAATTCTCCAATAAATAAATGCTGTGTAATTGGTAAGTTGCAAAGAAGTTAAATTGCTTTGTCTAGACAGAGGATTGATTTGGTCTGTGTGAGTCAAGCTGATGAAGTTCAAGTTCAGATTCTATGGACAAGTCTTGGTAATGAAGGTCCCTGATGTGAAAGCTGGGCACATAATCTATAGCTGGTTTTTAGCAGGTCACAGGGAAGCAACTGAAACTTTGCAGTAAGCGGGTCTTCAAGCTGGGAGGAGGTAGTGTGCACAGAGGGTTCGTGGGTTTCATCATGTTTGAGAAGGAGTTTAATAGCTTGATAAACAGATACAGTAGTCCAGGTTTCCAGGAAAATGGAGCTCGAGGCAAAAGCGTATGTGATGAAACTTTGTTGAGGGAACCATCCTAGGAAGTCAGGAGAGCCAGATGGAGAGATGCCAAGCGCTCTACTCAGGTCCAAGCACAGCTACTTGGCAGTTATATTAGGCTGGTCTTCAGAGAAGCCAGCTGGGTTCCTGCATGTCAGCCAGTCTATGGGGCAGGGGTTAGACAGCAGGGAGGGGCAAGAAGAACATTTATCCACCTTCTCCCCTACATCAAGGGGCAAAGTTTGGTTTCATCAGGTATTAATTAGATATAATTAATGTTATACATCAACTTGGGGATTTTTAAAATCTTTTTTCTTTTTTATCAACAATTTTTTAGAATAATTTTTATTTTTATTTTATTTTATTTATTCATTTTCAAGCAGAGAGAGAGAGAGAGAGAGAGAGAGAGAGAGAGCGTACCAGGGCCACCACCTTGTGGGTCTGGCCTATGTAGGACCTGGGGAATTGAACCTAGGGCCTTGGGCACTGGAGGCAAGTGCCTTAACCGCTAAGCCATCTCTCCAGCCCTTATCAACAATTTTATACATGTATATAATATATTTTGATTATAATAATTTTCCATTACCTTCTCTTGTCCCCTCTCCACTGAACCCTTTCTTCCCAGATAGCGCCTCTTCTACCTTAATATCTGAGAGTGTGTGTGTGTGTGTGTGTGTGTGTGTGTGTGTGTGTGTGTGTTTCCCACTGAGTTGAATTAGGGTTACTTACATGAGCATGAGTGGAGGTTATTTATTTATTTATTTATTTTAATATTTTATTTATTCATTTTCGAGCAGAGATAGATGAGAGAGAGAGAGTGCACCAGGGCCACCAACTGTGGGTCTGGTTTATGTGGGTCCTGAGGAATTGAACCCAGGGCCTTAGGCACTGGAGGCAAATGCCTTAACCACTGAGCCATCTCTCCAGCCCAAAATTGTTTTTTTGATTTTTTGAGGTAGGGTCTCGCTCTAGTCCAAGCTGACCTGGAATTCACTATGTAGTCTTAGGGTGGCCTTGAACTCACGGTGATCCTCCTACCTCTGCCTCCCGAGTGCTGGGATTAAAGGTGTGCGCCACCACAACTGGCAAGGTTATTTATCAGAGCACATGTACCTTGCTAGTGACTACACCACTGAAGAAAATGTCTCCCTCGCCCCCAGAAACACTTAACTGCCAATATTCCCCAAGGAGGTTTGGGGGCCTCATGCCCTCCTCCACCATCCATGACAGAATGTTGCCAGGTCTTATCAAGTAATCACAGCTCAGAGGATGTTTCAAATCACTGTGGAACTGTACCATCAGTTCTCCTGGGTCTCATGCTGGATTCGAACTTACCCACACTTCAGATTTTGGGCTTGCTAGTCTCCATAATCATATGAACCAATTCTTGAAAGTAAACCATTACTCACATCTGTGTATTTATAGTATGTGATGGTTCGATCCAGGTGTCCCCCACAAACAAATGTGTTCTGAATGCTTGATCCCCAGCTGATGGCAGTTTGAATATTGGAACCTTGTTGGAGCTGTGTTATTGGGGGTGGGCTAACGGGGGCTATAGCCAGCTTCCCTTTGCCAGTGTGTGACACACTCTTTTGATGCTGTTATCCACCTGATGTTGTCTAGGAGGTGATGTCCACCCCCTCTGCTCATGCCATCATTTCCCCTGCCATCATGGAGCTTTCCCTGAGTCTGAAAGCCAAAATAAACCCATTCCTCCACAAGCAGCTTTTTGTTGGGTTCTTTGTTGCAGCAACAAGGTTGACTACAACATAGTATATATGTGTATGTATGTTACCTTCTCATTGCTGAGACAAAACAAACTTCCAATCAGAAGCAACTTATGAAAGGAAAGGGTTTATTTCAGCTTAAAAGCTTTAAGGGAAAGTTTTACCATGGTGGGGAGTGCATAGCACAACCAGGAAGCTGGGTAACATCATAAGTCAGCAGCGGGGAGCTGGGGAGATGGCTCAGTGGTTAAAGGTGCTTGCTTGCAAAGCCCATTATCCCAGGTTCAATTCCCCAGCCAGCTGTCAAAAGTAGTGTGTGCATCTGGCATTTGTT
>PVHP010048314.1:0-12585 GCA_004024765.1 Zapus hudsonius | reverse complement strand
AACCTATGAGAAAGTGGTGAGATAAACAAGGTATCTCCCACCACAGCAAGTCAGATAACCCATGAATGGTCAATGAAGACAGACACCAACAATACCCAACACAACCCAAAGCAGAAGTCCAGAGTCACTTAAGGTCTAAAAAATAAAGCAGACTTAAAAGTCACCCACTATGACTCAGGGAACTGAGTGGAAGAGGGGGTGGAAAGATTGTAAGGTGGGGGAGAATATCCAGAGTCATGACCTCTCTCAGAAACAGCAAACAAGAGAGGAAATTAAAAAAAAACTGGCTATCTCTTTTGCAATTCATAAGCCCCTACCCCATGGGCTGATCCAGTATGCACACTGAGTAGGGCCCCAGTGGGTTGGGGACAGGGAGGAGGGAAATGTTTGCATCACCACAAGATTTTCTCATACAATGTATCTAATTATTAACAATTGTTAAAAAAGACCATTTCTGATAAAAGAAAAAAAATAAAAAGAGAGAAAAAACAATGAAATAACATAGGGAGGACTTTTGTGTCTTCCTTCCTCTGATCTTTGGCCACCTTATTTAACTTTTTGAGTCCCATCACCTTCTAGAAAAACTCAGAACCACACATGTCAAGAAGCTCTGCTGACACTGCATACAACATTCTCATCTCCTAAAAAGCCTTGCTGATATGTTTCTCTTGTCTCTATTGGCATTCAAACATATGCCTTAATTCCATGTCTCACATTAAATGTTTGGTTGTTCAATAAGGAGCTATCATTAGAAATATACGATGTGGTTTAGCTGTGGTCTCTGGCTCATCAGGAATGTTCTTGATAATATTACAATTTTGTAGATAGTTGGTACTTTCATGGATTTATGAGTCCTCTGTAAACTTTTATTAAAGTAGACTACCAACTAAGAGTTCAAAAGAAGATGACTATTTTTTTTTCCAAGAAGGGGACTGATGACCTAATGAGTAGGAATCATAGTTTTGATCTTTTTGGAAACAGGATTACTTCTCTCACAGAGAAATTATTTCCATTGATTTTTCAAAGATCTGATCCCAACAGATTTTTCAGATTTCCATAGATGGCTTAGCACAAAGTGCTTGATATGACTTTAGGAAATGCCTGTGTCTAAATCGATGGAATGCAGTAGAATTACTGAGTTCAGTTACTGGTCAGCAAAGATTGGAATATCATTTATATCTACATACCTTTGCACACTTACACAGATGGACATGCACAATTACATATGCAATGTGAGCACACACACACACACACACACACACACACACACACACACACACACACACGTAAAACTGAACCCACACAGCACATATCCAGAAAGAGACAGGGAACAGGGGAACAGAAACCAGGATTGCCATTAATCCCAACACAGTCAGCTGAACTCACACACTTGAGCTGGATTACTGTGACAATACCCAAGCTGACATCTGAAATATCTTCTTAAATAGCTTACTTTTTCAATGAAATTTACCACCAAATGTGTACTTATAATAGATGATATAATCTTTGAAGGCACCGTGTTAACATAAGGAGTATTTTTGATTCTCTGACACCAATATATCTGTCTGTGCCTTTGCAAAAGACATTCATGTATCTATTTCTGAACATAAAACTGTGTTCTAGGAACAAGAAAGGGCACATAACGGAGAAAGCCTTTGCTGACCCCCAGAGTTTGATCATATTACCCTTTCTCTGTTTTAACAGTATCCCTTGCTTTCCCTCCTTGGAGCACCAACATCAAAGTTTCTTAAGGAATGCCATCTGGTCAGTCACACAAGTTATCATGCTGATAGCCTAGGCCATAGCCTTGCTTGGCACATAGTAGGGGCTCAATAGTTCCTTAACCAAATATCCCCAGTGGTATTAGATGCTGTAGTTCAAATGGAATTCTTAAAGACAGATTCATCTGTGTATTAAAGATTATTACTATCCGTCATTTATGCTTGGTGATGCAAAGGGGGTTAGTGAAACTTAAACAATTGTTCACAGAAGGTTTATACAAAGTGTGTATATGTAGCAATAAAGGCTAGGCTAAGATGGAGTTGAACTAATAGTTAAAATCTGATGCCTTTCATGCTGTAACAGAGAATGAAAAATAATTTGCTCCATGTTGATTTGAATAATATACTGCTTTGTCTAAACTCTGATTCTGATTGTCACCCCCTAAAGAGAGATTTTTTTTCTATAATAGCTCTCTTTCTGATGACAGAAATTTATTATCTCACTACAGAATGGAAACCAAGCAGAAAAGGTTTAAGACTGACTTGGACTTTGTTCAAAGAAATCTCCATGGTTATAGATCCTGGTTTGTATTTTTTCCATGAAATGCATCGTACTCATCCTTGGTCCCGGTGGGTGGCCAGCATAAAAGGTCAGGCCACTGTCAAGTGTGAGAAAGACTGTTTCACAGAGATGTTTCTGGCTGAATTCTCCAAGGAGATATCACACCTTGACATTGTAGAGTTGGGACCCATGGCAATGCCTATAAGACTTGAATGTAAATATGCTATTGGATTCTTTGCGTGTTGCTGCTGAGGTCGTGAAAGTTTGCTTTAGTCATTTTTGTGACAATATAGAAATGTGACCATTTGTGTTATAGGTGGCATGGTATATGCTGTTTACATATGCTGTGGGTGGTATACGTGTGAGTGTGTGTGTGTGTGTGTGTGCGCGCGATCGCGCGTGGAATGTGAGCTGTATGATAACATATGTTTAGTTGGATATGTACACATTTTTGTATGTATAACTTTACCAGTTCTGTATTTTCTCCACATATACTCAGGAAACTGAAAAGAAAAATGTGTCATTATCTGGGGAAAATACATCCTCAAATTAAATAGATTAAAAACAACCTTTCGTAGTCTGTCAGAAAAAAAAATGTTGAAGGGTTTTCAAAACAGAGACAGAAATCTCTTGGGCATCCATATCTATATTTGCATTGCTTGTTTCAGAATAAAGACAAAAAAGGGAGAAAAAGAAGTTAAACCAATTCACAAATCCACACCACACGCTTCTCACACCAAGTCCTATTTAGAGTCATGCTGGTTGGTGGCACCTCCATGGTGTGCCTGCCTGTGACATTTAAGATCACAAGTTGCTGCTAGGAAACACTCTCTCTTTTCATATTTACACTTAAAAAGCCTTTTCTTCTTAATGGTTAATTAGGTCACTAATCAAAAGCAGCTCTTCAGAGGAAAATGAAATGTTGACATTTTGCAATTATTTGCTCCTGTGAATTATACATAAACATACTACTTATGGAGAAAGTGGCTTTCAACCCCTTTTCTTAAACCCTGAAAGCTCATGCTGACAGCAGATTCCTTTACCCTTTACCTAGGGTCACAGATTGCCACAATGGTGCCATCCCTGTTTTTATCGACTTTGGGGCACCTACATATCATTATGCTGTGATGTCCCAAAATGCAGAGTTGCTCTGTGTGTGTGTGTGTGTGTGTGTGTGTGTGTGTGTGTGTGTGTGTGTAGCATTTTATTCTTATTTATTTCCAGTTATGGCATAAGTTAGACACTAGTGTGTCATTAACTTCTTGAATGGAATCTTCCATAGTTATAAGTTAAATAAGTAAATTATAGTTTAATAACTCAGACCTGTATTATGTGCTTCCTAAACTTTCAGTATAGGATTATGAGAATTACAGATAAAGTGTGCATGGCTAGGACACTGTGTGTGCCCTTTAGGAGCTGAGCAGAGCTATGACCCTGTCACATCCAGGACTGTTTACACACAGAGAACAATCCTCCTATCATCCTTGGAAATGAAGTAAACTGCACAGAATGAAGCAGTATGGCTGAACCTTGAGGGCATTTCACTGAAGGAAGTAAGCCAACCACAGAAGTATATGTCCACCCCCACTTTTTTTATAATAAGTATCTAAAATGTTCATGTACATGGAGGTAGAGAAGAATAGTGTTTACCACTGGGAAACGTGTGAGGGTGATGGGAAATTTGCTAAACGAATTTCCTGAAGTTTCAATTATGTAAATATCAGTCATTTCTTGACATCTGCTGTAAATAATATGAACACAATTACCAATACTTTAAGATACACTCAGAACATAGGAAACTCTTCTCCAGTGCAAGGATTTTTGACACGTGATTTATACTGTGCCTGGCTCGAGAATTGTGTCTTCTAACTACAAACTTCAACCATTGTAGTCCGAGCACCCTCATAGCTTAGCCCAGTATTTTGTCAACCAAACACACAGCTCACCTCCACTATCACCACACAACCACCCGTATCTACACACAACCATTTTTTCCCAAATGACTGTGTGGTCTCTATTTTGAGTGCACCGCCTCCATATTGTCTTGTCACTTAAATGAAAATGTAGATTATTGGGGATTGCTTTGCATACATGTGAGTCTTGTGTGGTATAGTGTGTGAGTGTGAATTATACCTATGTGCACATGGAGGCTGGAGGGAAACATCACTGTCTTCTCTATCACTCTTCCATGTGTTTCCTTGAGACAGAGTCTCTCTCAGAACAAGGAGCTACAAATTTTCATGAGCCCTAGCCATTCTCTGATCTCTTCTCCCAGCCATCACCCTTTCTCCATAATAGTGAGGTCTATCCATTGAGACCTTTCCCCCAGACCATGAGTATAGTTTGTTGGGAAAGAAAACCTTACTACTCCTTATAGACTTTTCTGCCTTTAAGAATATTAGTTATTTTTGCACACACATATGCACATATATAGACTAACATGGAATAAAGATGCAGCAGAGGAAATTTTGTGATAATGATGAAATGTGAAAATAAAGTAGGAAATGGGAGTAGTGCCTGGGGAAGGCAGGTATAATACCTTTTTTATTTTTTTCTCATAAGGGGTTAATAGAAAACAACATAATCTGATCCTGCAAGGTTGGAACCTTATGTCATCTAATAAAATTGTCCCAGTGACACTAGATAGATCACAAAGATCCTGTTTCATTATGGATGAGAAAATTAAGCATCAAAAAACATTTAAGTAACATCCCCCAAAGCAACCGACTTAATTTGTGCTAAAGATGGATTTCAAATAAGTGTCAGTCTCAAGGCAAAGGTTAGAATCTGTCTTGGAGCTGATAGGAAGAGCCTGTCTCTTCCAACATGCAGAAAGAGGAATTGGAATTTAGTTGAAGTTCTTTGGAAAGACCTCTGACATCCAGGAAGACACAGTAAATGCCTGCTTTTGCACCTGGCAGTTTGCAGACACCTTCCCAGCTCAGCTCCTGCCTCAGCTCTGCCTCTTGGGATGACTATTTGATTAATGAGCTCCATCTCCAAAGCCTTCTGATGAGGAATGTCTGCTTTAGCTGAAAGAGGTAAGTCATATCATTGTTTGAATTGGCATTGAGGCATGCGGAATGAACCTCGGTCCCTGAGCTAGGGAAAAGGAAGGATCATATAATGAAATCTGTGGATTTTTTCACTCTGCAAGTCAGTAGGCTTATTGTAGGGGCCACTGAGTGTAGAAGTCACTTGGATTTCTGTATAGATGTTCTATGTTTCAACTTCCTTTGTTTACTAAGTACTTTTCTCAGATAATATCTTGATTGAATCCTTCAGAGCCTTTGGCATTCTTTCTGGCTTAGCCTTGTAGAAGAAAGGGGAAGTTAAACAAAATGCCAGTGCACTGGCTTTTCCTCACTGTTTTTGGTCTAGGGGAAGATACTACATAGAATTAGGATTGAATAATTTTGAGAGACATGCGAACATTGGAAAACTTTCATGCATATGTCCTTGAGTGTGAACCTTAGCAAAATGATCAAGCAGGAGGCTTCCATACAGGCTGCTCTGGCACACCTCAGGGCTTTGTGTACACACTTATTTGTTTGGCAATTCATCTACTACCTTCCAGAGTGTGCATCAGCTCGATTTATAATAATAGACTGCCTTTTAAAGTGATTCAAGTTAGCCACAGTGCTACATACCTATATATCTAAAAAAGGGGAAGCTGATAAAGAAAAACCTCTTTGAGTTCCATGCAAGACTCTGCTATATAGTGAGAATAATCCAGGTCAGCCAGGGATATATAGCAAAGTTATGTGCAAAAAGGGAAGGGTAGAAAGAAACAGAAACTATATCATTTAGAAGCTGAAAGATTTATATGTTCTGAAAAGAAGCCAAAGTAAGAAAATATGCCATTAATTCAATGATATTATATTTGTAGGATGCTACCCAATGATTTTATTTGGGAAGTGAGGTTTCATTTGAATATACTGAAGGCAGTACAAACAAAGAAAATAAGCTTACTGAAGGATGTAACTTTAGAAAGGTACTTAAAATCCCAAGTGCGTTTGAAGTTGGACACAATAAGGTAGCAGAAGGGTGGATAGAGAGAAAGGAGATTGGGGTGTGAATACAGAGAATAAGCAGTCACAGTTGTTTGAAATGTCTTCATGAAACTCATCACCATATAAAATGAGACTATGCACCCAATTATATTTGAAATAAAATTAAGTGGCCTTAACACGAAGATAAAGAAAGTGAGAAAGAGAGTAAGAGAAAGAGAGAAAGAAATGAAGAAAAAGAAAGAAAGAGAGAAAGAAAAGAAGAAGGAAATAAAACTGGCTTACTACTTATTGGTCCCTCATATTTCAATGAGTAAATATTCTTAATTGTATAGAAGATTTTAAATAACACTTGGGCTTGTGCAGAACACGGTTTCTAAAAAAAAAACAGCCAAAGTATTTTGCAAAATGTAACAAAATAGCTTGTAAGGCCGTCTTAAAATTGTGCATGAATCCACACATTCATTTGTTTATTTGACAAAAGTTCTCGAGATGAGCAACTATTATATGACAGGTGATGGTAGGAATGCTGTAAAGATGGAAACTATAAAATCTAGCTGCACACATAGTCCAGTACTTACTGCATGAAATGGGCATGCCTGCCATCAATTTGTTCATAGGCTTTACATATCAAGCATCACATAAATACACAGCATAAAACATGGCATTATCAGTGTCTGAAATGCCGCCCTAATATACACCAGTCCATATTTTAATCCTGAGTTCTGGTCTATAATATAATTTACATAAGAGGAAATAATTTGGACACAGAGGTAAGGATAAGTGCTAGGTTCCAGTGTCCATTCCAAGCCTTGGAGATACACATACACAGATATCTTGTCCCTGGGCACATCCCAGGGTACTAGCAAAATATGCCTGTGACTTAGTGAATATAAAGAAGGTGACTGACGTCTCCTTGATCAGAAGAAAATGAGAATCATCAGTGATGGACGGACCCCACCACACATAGTGCAAGGATATACAAGTTAAAGCCCAACAGGTCTATGATTTCCTACCAAATATCCAAAACTTGAATCTAATTATATGGACAGATGAGAAAAAAAACCCACATTATTGGTCTGCATGATAACAGGCCTATCATGTAAGCTTCAGAGGTCCCCACGTCCTGACAATCAGTAAAGTTACTTCAGATCAAATGCCACTGAAGAGATCTGACTGCTAATTAGTATTAGATATTTCTAATTGGATCCTAAAGTGACATTTCTGGACAATTGTAAACACTTAATAGTAGGCTATCAATGGCAGTTAAGATAGCCATGAGAGATTTTTGCTTTATTTTATTTTATTTTATTTTTGGTTTTGAAAGGAAGGAAAGAGTGGCCAACATTGTCTGGAAGGATAATACAGGATGACAAACTTTAGACTCTGCAGGTGCTAGAAACTGTCTCAGGAGCTCAGTGCATCTACTCTGGCAAAGAGAATTGGAGGTGGCAGCATCCCAATAAAACTTTATTTACAAAAACAAGAAGCATTTAAGTTTGGGTGCAGAAGACATTATTCACTGTTTTCTGAAAGAAAAAAAACTGGGAATATATACAGATATATCCTGGGTTATTGGGATATTAAATCACATTACTATCAGCTAGTGTCAGAAAAAAATGATTTAACTTTGTGCCTGTAATAATAAGATTATTGCAAAGTAAAAATACTTATATAGCAAGTATAATTTCTGAAACACAAGCAAAAATAATATGAAAAGTATTGGAAATTCTACATATACCAATAATTTATTCACATAGATCCAATGGGGCTAGCAACTCCAATGTCAAAGATGACCAGAAGTGCTTTAAATAAATTGCTTCCTATAATTGAGAATGAAAACTGAACTATTCCCAAACAAACACATTTAAAGTCTGCACCATTAAATAGTCCCAGGGTGCTAACTGTTAAGCCTTGAACTGCTTTCAGCAAACATGTGGATATCCCAGCTGCAGCCTTAAAATGCTCTCTCCAATTATTCAGATTGGAAAAAAAAATAAAACTTTTATTTGACTATTTTTGTTCTCGATTTGAGAAACAATAGATTTGACTCGAAAATCAAATGTGTCCACTATTATTGTATTAGTTCCTTTTTTTCATTGCTGTGACAAAATACCCAACAAAATCAAACTTAGGGAAGGAAGGAATGACTTCATCTTGTAATCTGAGGAGTACAGTCTAGACAGGAGATGAGAGCAGGAGCAGAGAGCATCGAATGCTGATGCCCACCTTACTTTTACCTTTTTGTTGAGTCCAGGAAGCCAGCCCATGGATTGCCTCCACACCCATTTGGGAAGGGTCCTCCAGCCTCAATGAACTTAAGCAAGAAGCCCCTCCATGCACATCTAGAGGCTTATGGCCTATGCAATTCTAGATCTTCTCATGTTAGTAAACAATCCTGAGCATCATGGTTAGGGTGCATGGTATTTTGCTGATCTTTCTATCTGGTTTTAGTCCCTACAGTCAGGTAAACTGACTTCGAAGTCAAGCTATGTGAATCTGAGTAACTTACCTATTAGATATGGATTTCAGGTTCCACAGACGGAACTCAGTCACTCTGTCCAGGAACTCACCCAGTGTTCATTGGTTCCTGGATACATCATGTGGCCTCTATTAATGTGTGTGCATGTGTGTGTGTGCACTGTATGTGTGGGTGTACACACTGTGTGTGCACAGTATGCATTTGTGTGTGCATTGTATGTGTTTGTGTGTATACTGTGTGTGTGCACTGTATGTGTGTGTATGCACGTGTGTGAACTGTTATATGTGTGTTGGCATGTATGCTACCATGAACCACCTCCAGGTGCCAGTCCTTGTCTTCTACCTTGTTTGTAACAAGTCTTCCTGTGCTGTTTGCCGCTCTGAATGCCAAAATAATGGTGTCGTGAGCTTCAGGACTCTTAGAATTACAGATTAATGTGCTCCTTGCCTCCAGGTTTACATGGGTTCTGAAGATCCGAACTCCACTCATCAGGCTTGTATGGCAAGTGCTTTGAATCACTGAGCATTCTCCCCTTCCAACCTCTATGTTAATAGGAACCTCTTTACCTTCTACTATTTATACTTGATTTTATGCTTTGGTCAACTTAAATATACTAACAGTGCTAGATTTTTAAGGAAAGAGACCACCTCCCAACTGTTTCATTTCTTCTTGGCAATGCAATGATAGAATATAGGCCTAATTTCAGATTGGGGAGTTGGACATATTTGGTTACAAATTGACCAAATTTAGATTTTCCCCTCTAAAATATCTGCCATTGTTCTTTTTAATGTGTGATTCTGTTTTCCTATCATTATGTCATCTTGAATACAGCAAGAAACAATGGATAGGAAAAGCATAGTTAGGTTACTTCTTTAAATTAACTTTATTTCTTTCCTATGATGTCATAAGCCTTGCAGTAAAGCCCAGTAGTATATTCATACCCTTTCAAGGGAAAGAATGTAGACAGAGGTCATCCAAGAACAGGAAATAAACACTGAGTAGATTTGGGTTCACCAGAGAAAGCCAGCAAGATCTGGGATTTAAGGCATCATTTCTTGAAGAAGAATAAAACAAAGTGAGGAGTTTGGGTCTCAGATCCACAATTTATTATTCATTTTGACCCCCTAGGAATGTAATTCTTAGAATAATGACAGTATATACATTTCATGAGATAGCCAGGAAAGAGATGGTGAATGGGAAAGCATCTTCACACATGAAAATGATATTACCAAATGAAAATTATACTCTAAGGTAATAATTAAGTCTAAAGTCACATACATAAAGTAACTCTGACAGTGGCTTGTGAGGTCTTTTCTCAGAGACATGGAACATATTTATATTTTTTTTTCATTAAAGGCAGAAAACAGTAGTATCATTTACTGGAAAATGCAGTGGATTACAACTTCCAGGTAGTCACAGGACAATGGCCAGGTCACTTGTCCTCTCTAAGCTTATTTCCAGAAGGATCAGATGAGGATTTGCCCCGACTCTAACACTCCTTAACGTTGTATTGGTTTTTATTTTTAGGTGAACTCTATCTTATTTTTTTTCCTTCTTCAGAGAGGACATTTTTTCCAATTCAGATTTAGCAGAAATCAAAGCTCCAGAGTTGAGTCTTAAGAAAGAGAATGCTTGAAAAGTGAATTGTTTTCCTTATGGAAATACAAATTATAAAATTATAAGTCAGAAAAATTAGTTTCCATTCCACTCCTGTCAAGTACAAGCAAACACTGAGACCCAGAACAGTTGGTACAGCTTGGTAGTAGCAGCTGCCCTGGAAAGGAGTAATTAGAGAAACGACTCATTCTTAATGATTTTTGCCAATAAAGTCTTCAAAATGTGGCTACATAGAGCTATGGCAATTTGTTTGGAAAAATTTCAGTGGCCTAGCAAATAAAATACTGGGAAGTCCAAGGAATGCCACTTAACTGAACTTAAAAAAAAAGTTCATCTCATGCAAAAACTAGATAGGAAACAGTAACCACAAAGGCACAGGTGCACATAAGATCATAATTATTCAATAAGGACTTATAAATTAAATGTTCTCTAAGCAAAAGGTACTAAGAATAGTTTTAAAAGCTAATTCAGGGCTGAAGAGATGGCTTAGCTGCTAAGGCATTTGCCTGCAATGCAGAAGGACCAGAGTTCGATTCCCCAGTGCCCATATACAGCCAGATGCACAAGAGGGCGCATGTGTCTGGAGTTCATTTGCAGTGGCTTGGTGGCCCTGGTGCGCCCATATTCTCATTCTCATTCTCTCTCCCTCTCTCTCTCTAATAAATATTTTAAAAAAAGCTAATTCATATTAACACATTTATAATCTGTGTGAGAATAAATGAACCTAGAAAAATTATCTAAATCAGATGCGAAGATCCCTTAGCCTCTCTGGACTGATGCTGTGTGTGTGTGTGTGTGTGTGTGTGTGTGTGTGTGTGTGTGTGTGTGCTTGTTTATAATAAAAACTTACTGTACAGCGTATGGGTACACATGTGTGCACAAATTTGTGGCCATACATATGCATGTATGTATAGAAGACAGACCACAAACTTGAGTGTCAGTTCTGAAAAGTACCACCCGTGTTTTTCTTATATAAATTCTTTACCATTGGCCTGGATCTTTGCAAATGAACTAGACTTGACTGGCCAGGGAGCCTCATGGATCTGTCTTTGCCTCTTCAGCACTGCTATTTCAGGCTTACAATGCCATGTCTGGCTTTTCTCTGTGGGTTCTGAGATCAAGCTCAGGTCCTCAGGTTTGCAAGCCAGTAAGCACTGTACCCACTGAACTCAACATCCATGGTTCTATTCTTCACAACCTGATACATGTGTGGATGATGAACTTCCCAGGTCAAGGTTGTCTCAGAGTTGCCTCGCTCCTTCACCTTTGTATGTGTGTCCTGACCAAAGGCCCTCTGGGTTCCTGCTCCACGCCATTTCTGTCTTATTACTGTATATTATTTCCATTGCTATCCCGCCTCTGCCTCTGGCACTAGAATATGAGGTATGGGAGGAAGCAGAGAATGGGGTGCTGCTTATCCACTTACTGTCCTTTATTTTGACACTGTCATTTCTCTGACCATAGCCTTGTTCTTCCAGATACATTTCATTTTCTGCATGACTTCATCTGGATGGGCGTTTCAAGCTGTGATTTCCAGGTTTGATCTGTCATTGTAGACCCTGTTATCCCTGTAAAGGAAGCTTTAAGGTTCAAAGTCAGTTAGAGTGAGCAAATGCTTTAAAAGTTCGTATCTTTCTCATCCTTCTAGGCTGTTGGTTGCTTCAAAGAATGTCAAATTATTGTACATTGTGTAGCAAATATCTCCAATGGGCATTCTTTAAAAAATGCATTCAGGAAGGCAGTCTTCCAGCTCAGAGGTTTGATGGTGAAACCCCTTGTATTTGATGGGAAAGCTTGCTCGGTGAGCAGGACTTCAGCAGTTACAGATTCTCCCAGATGTCTGGGAGCTCATTGTTCTTGTCCTCCAGAGTGACTGAGGTGATCTGATGGTTTCCAGAGTCTTTGAGGTAACAATCGGCATCTGCCATCCGAATGCGCTGTGTTGCTCTCAACCCCCAGACACCAATGTGCCCCCAAGATGTCTTTGTACCCTCTCCCTAATCAATCCCAGACATGTCTTTAAAGCAAATGAAACAATTCAATCTTTTTATTAACAATGCATGCATATTCACCAGCTCTTACCTCTCCAGAATTCTAACCACAGCCCATTCTTGAGGGAATGACAGTTTTATGTATCTGAGCTAAATAGATAAAAGCTAAATTCCTAGATAAATAGTTTTATGTAATTTAATG
>PVHP010048313.1:0-12562 GCA_004024765.1 Zapus hudsonius | reverse complement strand
ATTCATAATAAAGCTATAAAACCCCCACTGATTATGACTCTAAATCTTTATAACTGTACAAATAAAAATACCTTATTTTAAAAAGTGACATGTTTGGGTGTTGTGGTAGTTTGAATGGTTGTCCCCCAATAGATTCAAGAGGTATTAAAGTTTTTCTCCAGGTGACTGGCTGGAGGGTGTGTCACCTTGGCCAGATCCTAGGGTCCAGCCCTAAGGTGTGTCTGGGGTGGGTCTGGAATTCCAGCTCTACATATGCAAAGAACAGTCTGAGCTCAAGCCTGGAGTTCCTGCTGTTTGAGAGTTTGAATGTGCTTGCTTGAGGTGCTGCTGATGGGTTTTTCTCTCTCTGCTTGGACCTGTGAAAGGGGGCCAGCATCTTTCTCTGTTATGGAACTTCTCCTGGATCTGTTACTTCAATAAATACTTTCCTCCCAAAACTGTGCCTAGTTTGGAGATTCATCCCAGCGGTATAAGACCGACTACAACAGGTATCAAGTTAACAAAGGGTGGATTACAATGGCTCATCCTGTAAACTGGACTGGGTCCAGAATCACCTGGAAGACACGCCTCTGGGCTTGTCTGTGAGGTGTGTCAAGTGAGGAAGAAAGACTCCCTCTGAATGGCAGTGGTGCCATCTTATGGGCTAGAGCCCTAAATGGGATTAAAAGGAGAAAGTCGAAAGTGCGCTGACCACAGTCTCTGCTTCCTGACTGGAAACACCATGCGACAGGCTGCCTTGGGCTCCTGCCATCACACCTTCCCTGCCGTGTGGACTATGCCCTCAAACTCTGACTCTGCCCTAAGCTGCATTTTCAGGCACTTTTTGTCATGGGTACAAGAAAGGTAACTATTACAATACTGGACTTCAAACATAAAGGCATTTCAAAATATTGTTTATTTCGGGATGGGAAAAAAGCATTTCCAGTGATTAGCTAAGAATATTGCAAATTTAAGTGAGGTTCACATTCACTCCTTTCCGCAAATGGTTTAAGATTAAATCATTAAACCACGCATGCATTTATGATCATTTAAAATGCACCTGAAAGCTGGGTGTGGTGGAGCACGCCTTTAACCCCAGCACTCAGGGGACAGAGGTAGGTAGGAGACTATACCCCGAGACCACATAGTGAATTCCAGGTCAGCCTGGGCTAGAGCTAGTTGGTCACCTACCTCGACAAACTAAAAAGTAAAATAAAATAAAGTGCCAACTGATGGTGGATCCCTATGTGGGCTTAGGCTAATGTGGGCATTGACTGTTCACACAGTGGACAAAGTCCCATCACCACCAGTCCCTGTCACCAGTGAGGGCTGGAAGCCTCTGCCCAGGTGGGGAGTGGATTGTGGCATCTAGAAGAATTAATTCCTTTCTTGCATGCTGGTGATCAGGATTGAAGGCGAGGCTGTCACTCGAAGCTCAGTGTGTGGTTTCTCTGTGAGCTGGGCTTCCTCCCACTAGGTAACTGGGCTGACAGCGAGAACCTTAGAGACAAACGTGTCCTACAGAAACATACCTCTTTTGTTTCTTCAATCTTTATTTTTATTTTTTTTTATTTGCAAGTTTGTTTATTTTTTGAAATGGAAATTTCTCACTTTTTAAACATAGCTCATACACATATACATACACACAATCATGAGAATTGTCTCTATGTGAATGATGGAGAAAAAGACAAAAACAAAAGTGAATGTAGTACACTTGATTCCTCACAAGTGTGAAGGATTGGTGATTTTATATTAATTATAACCCGGTTTAATATTTGAGGCAATTATAAAGATAAAATACAGCTTTGGAAATAATAACTTGCCATGAAGATACAGGTAATATGAAAGAAATGCTATAATATTCTTATAGTCTGTAAGTAATTGATAGTTATGTTTTGATAATAATAATAATAAAATAAAAATAAATAAATTGAAAAAAAATTTGCATATTATAACATTTACTAACCCCCTTTTAATGGTATCTGTGATAGTCAATCTTTATTTTTGATTTTTAAAAACTGGATTAAATTTAAAAAATACAACTGGAGCAAAAAAAACACATAGTATAGAATACGCCACCTTGGCCATAGTTGCATAACCACAAACATTCAGGATATAGTCCTAATACATCCCGAACACTGGGACTGGGGAGATGGCTCAGGTAGTAAAGTGCTTGACCCCCAGAATCGGTGTTAAACCAAATAAATGGGTGTGCTGGCACACACTGTAGTCTCCATGCTGAGGAGACGGCCAGCCTAACCAGTCCTTGAGCTCCAGGCCAGCAGGAGACCTTCCAAAGATGGATGGCAGCTGAGGAACCACACCCAAGGCTGCGTTCTGTCCTACACACTCCCACACGCACATAAATGACATGACAGGGCTGTGTGGACACCACCCCATCTGTCCTCCCCAAGCAGAAGCCCCAGGCCCACTAACCCCGGCAGACATCACTCCTCTGTCGTCTCCATAAATTTGAGAATTCATGACATCTGGAGGGTGGGATGGCGCCAGGTTAGTTAGCTCTGTGCCTGGGCTGATGCACGACGAGCTGAGGTTCGTTCACACTGTAGCGGAAGGAGGGACAGCACGTCTTTTGCACAGACAGACCACATTCGGCCAAGCCACACACCTGCTGCTCAACGCTGTGCTCCATCTTTCGCCTATTGTGATGTGCGTTGATGTGAACACAGGTCACGCCTGTCTCTTTGAAAGTCTGCTCTCAAGTCCGTTTATGTAACACAAAGTGGAATTGTCGGCTCATCTCCTCATTTAATTTATTTTATTTTGGGGGTGAACTATGACACTCTTTCCTCAGCAGCTGCACTCTCTTAAGTTCACCATCTTCCTAACACCATGTTCTGCTTGTTTCTGGGTGTATTTCCTGTGGGTGAGGCGGGCTCTCCCTGCAGCGAGAGGCAGTGTTGCGGTCAGCTTTCTAGTTGCTGCGCAGAAAGAACCCAAACAAAAGTGGCTTGTGGAGGAATGGGTTTATTTGGCTTAAGGACTCGAGGGGAGACTCCATCCTGGCAGGGAAAACGGTGGCATGAGCAGAGGGGTGGACATCACCTCTGCCGCAGCACTGCAAACAGCGGCAGGAAGGTGTGCCAAACTCTGGCAAGGGGGAGCTGGCTTATAACCCCGTAAGTCCACCCCTGACAACACAGCTTCATCGAGGTTGTAAAACCCAAACTGCCATCAGCTGAGGATCGATCTATCAGAACACATTCATTTGTTTGTGGGGGACACCTGGATCAAACCATGACAGGCAGCTATGACTTGGCCCCTGTAGCAGAGAGCATTTTGTTCCTGGAACAACACCTGTCCCAAAACAGCTCATGGAAGGAAAGGATTTATTTCAGGGTACAGTTCCGAGGGGAAGCTAGCTCACAACATCACGTATCCACAGAGCAAACAGAACAGTGAGAACAAGCCTCCCTCAACATCCAACGGGCTGGGTGAGTCTTTCATCAGAAATCTCTTCTCCTCCATGGCTGGGCTTTTCATCCCTGGATGCACGTGGCTTCCACAGAGCAGGTGTTTTATTTTAATGAAGTTCAACTAATCAATTCTCACTGCCATGGACCAAGCCTTAGAGGTTGCATCTAAATGATAATGCTGTGCCCAAGCCTTCCCAAATTTCCTTGTAGGTCATGGAAAAGTTTGATTGTTTTGTGTTTGACATTTAAAACACTTATTCTTTAGAAGCGGAGACTCATGGGATCCTAATGTCCCCCAGGGATCATCGTTATGTCATATGAGTGCTTCTATCCATGAACATGGGATAGCTCTTTATAGGTTAGTTTTTCTATGGCTTTCATCAGAGTTTTTAGTTTCATTAGCCAGAGCTTATACTACACACACACACACACACACACACACACACACACACACACACACACACATATGTGTGTGTGTATATATATATATATATACATATATATATATATATATTTAATTTTGGAGTTGCTAGAGTTAAGTGTGTGCTATAGTATAGCTATTGCCTATTTTCCAGAGGCCCTTGTGTTCAAAGCTGTTGACTATCCAGGATCACAACATAACTCTGAACATCTATATCTAAAGATAGAGTGAGAAGCATGTGAGACAGGGACACAGGACTCAAGAAGGCACAGATGAAACCCCTGTCATGACTGGACATCTTGTCACCCCTCTATTAGAAATGGACAGACGCACATGCCAGAAGGTCAGCAAGGACCATCATCAGTCAACTGATGACAACGGACGCCTATGGACTTCGTCACCCAACACCACAACACGCATTCTCACACTCACCAAATGTAGCAGTCGCTTTCTCATCACTGGCAAACACCAACCAGAAGCAGCACGTGGTGGGGAGGGGAATGTTGACTTCAGCTTAGACTTGCAAGGGGAAAGATTCACCATAGTAGGGAAAGGATGGCGGAACACATAGCCAGGCATCAAGGCACGGCACACCAGCTGGGAAGAAACAGCAAGGGTGAGACCCTAGCAGGGCTGGACTGATAAACCTCAAGGTCCATCCCAGTGACCCACCTCTTTCAGCTAGGCTCCACCTCCTCCAGCTGGGCTCCACCTCTTCCAGCTAGGCTCCACCTCCTCCAGCTGGGCTCCACCTCTTCCAGCTAGGCTCCACCTCCTTCAGCTGGGCTCCACCTCTTCCAGCTAGGCTCCACCTCTTCCAGCTAGGCTCCACCTCCTCCAGTAAGGCTCCACCTCCTCCAGCTGGGCTCCACCTCCTCCAGTAAGGCTCCACCTCCTCCAACTAGGCTCCACCCTCTCCAACAGGGCTCCACCTCTTCCAGCTAGGCTCCACCTCCTCCAACAAGGCTCCACCTCCTCCAGCCATAACAAACCCTAACACATTTAAAATAATATAAATCATATAATATACGCTCTTGATTCACAATGGAATTAAATTTTAACTCAATAAAAGCAAGATAACTGGGGAAAAAAATCCTAAAACAATGGACATTTAAACAACACATTCCTAACTTAGGTGATTCAAATAAAAAAAATAATGAGAAAAATTTAAATATTGTGAAATAAATAAAAATCAAAATTCAGGGGCTGAAGAGACAGCTCAGCAGTTAAAGGCACTTGCTTGCAAAACCTGATGGACTGAGTCTGTTTCCCCAGGACCCACACAAAGTGGCACATGTGTCTGGAGTTCATTAGTTTGTTTGCAGAGGCAAGAAGCCCTTGGGTACCCATTCTCTCCCTTTCTCTCTCTCTCTCTCTCTCTCCTTACAAATAAATAAAAAAATAAAAGTATCAACATTCAAAATTTATGGAAAGCAGTGGGGTAGAGAAGTCTTCTCTATGATGATATTACGACTTAGCCACCAGCCTTTCTCCGGGTCACCGTCAGCCTGCAGGATCTCTTCTGTCTGTTACTTTTAACCTGTGTGCATCTCTACAATCAACATGAGCTTCTTCTATATGTTGTGGGGAAAGCTGGGGGTTAGAGTTTAGATAACGCTTAGCAAAAATTCCAATGCACCCCAAAGTTTAAGGAGTACCCGAGTTCTTGTCTACAAAGTTAAAGAATTAAAATCATAGACAACAAGATAGTAAGGTATAGTTGGAGGCTTTATTATTTAAGGGAACATGGGGAGTTACAGAGTTCTCCGGCCACCAGTGTGGGGAGAAAAACATGGAAAGTTTAACAGAACTTATGCTATTCAGCTAAATGAGCAGAAAGGGGAAAGATCATGAGAAGAAAAGATTCAGGTGGAAGAGAAATCCAGCCCCTCACCAAGGCTGTGGTGGGGGCTGGGGAGACCTTACTGGTCCTGGAGAGTCAGAGGTCCATTTGCCAGCCTGCCTTGTGGGGAAAAGAGGCTTTCTTCTAGGGAAGTTAATTTAAGTTTTCCCCAGGTGAGTCAGAGAGACAGCTGATTGGTTCATATCTGACCAATCAGCTTTAGCACCTAGGTTTTACCTCTAGATAGACACCTCCCACTCAAGGGGAGGGTGTCTCTGGAGCTGCCTGATGCATCACATCCAGACTGCATATTGGTGCGTTCTGAGTCTCCCTGGAAAGTCTGTCTTTTAATTTGTGCATCTTCACAATGATATTCTCTTAGGTTTCTGGTATATTTTAAAATAATGACGTTTTACCAACCAATGTTACTGATTCTTTACATTTTAAAGTAAATAAAACTTTTTGTGAGATAATATTAACCAGGTGTGTTGGTGCACACCTGTAATCCCAGCACTCAGGATTTCTACAAATTCAAGGCCAGCCTGGTCTTTCTGGTGAGTTCCAGGACAACCAGGACTATGTAGTGAGCGCCTGACTTCAAAACATAGCTACAGAAACGACTCCAAAATAATAATTTAAAAAATAAATCCTATGTTATGAAATTGATGAAGTATACGGTGTAAGCAGACGCTCCCTGAAGACTGTCTTTCATCCTGTATTGCGCTCAGGGGAGTGAGTACAGAGGTAACATCCAAAGCATGTCTTGAATTCAGGTTTTCAACATGTGGCTGAGTGCAGTTGGTGGCTCAGGCTGACCTTGATCGCACGGTGATCCTCTTATGTCTGCCTCCCTCTGAGGCTGGGATTAAAGGTGTGTGTCACCACACCCAGCTCAGGGAACTGAGCGGAAGAGGGGGCGGAAAGATTGTGAGAGCCGTGGTGGGGGAGACTGTCCAGAGGCATGGCATCCCTCAGTAACAACACACTTGGGCCAGGAAGACCGGGATGAGTACTAAGATATACAGGATCCCTTGCCACAAGGACTAATACAGACAGCCCACGGAGGAGGATATACAACTGATCAGGGATGGGGAGGGGAGGAAGTGGGGAATTTGGGATAACAACGCATGGTTTGCCCACTAAATAATGTAACTCATTATGGACAATAAATATATATTTAAAAAATATATATATATAAAAAAAAAGTGGAGCCTCATGGAATCCCATGTCCCCCAGAGGGCATCATCATGTCCATTCCATAGACACAAGGACCAGTAAGGAGAGACAATGGTTTAAATGTCCTAAAGATGGGGTGGGGGTCAGAGCTGAGAGTCAGGACCAGTCAGGCCCCTCCTCCAAACGTGGACAAGACTTGGGCTGGGAGCCAGCCGGCCAGTCGATACCTAGGGCACAGGACAAGCGCACCCTGGCTGCGTGAGCAGGAATGGCTGACTCCAGTCATGTCCACGGTACAGAAGGCCCAGGAGAGAGGGTGAGGTAGAAGAAGTGCGGCCTATGCTCCCCCACGAGCGAGCAGATGCTCCAGCCGGGATTGTGGCCACTCCAAGCGCCATCAGAACTTGGCTGCCCTATGGATCTGGGGAGCCAGTTCTTCCCTAATGCTTGGTTGGAACCCCACATCTCTCTGGAACCCTGTGGAGGTGGCCATGGCCTCTCACAGTCTTGGTCTAAAGAAGTCCTGCGCGCAAAGGGCAGAGTCCAGATTAGCTGCCCAAAGTCCCCAAGCCCACACCCCACACTGCTGCTAATTCCTTAATAAAAGAGCGTGTTTATGAAACCTGACAACATCAGGGGAGATGTTTAAACCCTGTACATTAGACCTTTCACAGAGAATGGCTAATGACAGGCGGGCTCAGCGGAAGAGAGATTTCATCTAATATCGGTTTCGAGAAAGTCAATTGCAGGGTTATTTCTGCAGATTAAATTAACTTTATTTGGAGGTCACCCTCCTGCAGCTAGATCAAGGGAGACAGATATACAATAGCAATGCCATCAAAGAGGTATTAATTCATTCCACAAACAAGAGTGTCGTGTCCCCCCAACACTTTAAAAGAGAAGGTTTTTACCAAGCCCCCCTCACGGTTTTCACGTGGGTACTAAAGGACAGATCTCACATACCAGTTAAAGCGCTTCTCCTTGGGACTGCTCGGGCATAGGAGAGAATCGGTTCACTTTGAGTGGTTAAAGCCTGTGTCTGCACTGGGCGTTCAGGTGCGGGGAGGGGGTGCAGGGAAGCGGGAGACTGGGACTCAAGGCAGAGCCTCCAGCCAAGGTCAAGGGCCCAGCCTGGGAGCTGCATCTCCCCACCACACATCAGGCTGAGGCCATCCATCCTCTGGCTGCTGGGGTGCTGGGGGAGCAGGCCTCAGTCCCTGGTTCTCTTAGCTGACTTCAGTTTGGTTCACTTCTATGTTCCTAGATTTCCAGTGACCCGGAATCTGATTGGCTTAGGGAATGAGCAAGAGTAGAGTCAGAGGTCATACCAGGTTGCTCTGTGTCGGGGAGCCAGGCTCCAGAGCCCCGACCCTGCCAGGTGCCTCGTGAGTGCTTGTGAACAAGGAGGGGCACCTGTTTAAGGCAGACAACTGGAACAGGAACTGTACCCGCCCTGGGCAGCCTAGCCAGGCATCCACTGGCCAGCACAGTACTCCACCACCTCTCACAGCTGGACATAGCTGGAAGCAGAAGCTGTTCCTGAGAGGCAGCTTGGGATTTGGAAAAAAGACCCCCACCAAGGGATGGCCTCCCTTCTGCTGCTCCCCCATGGATCTCCTACTTCAGCTCAGGTGTCCTGGTGTAGATACAGGAGCTCCTGAGGCCTCGGGGACTCTGTCAGCAGGGGAGCCTCCCATGTTCTATGCTTCAGCTGAGAATAGGACATTCACATCCTTCCTAACTTCCTCCAGCTCAAAGGCCCGACGCTGCATGACGCAGAACCTATGGGGACTTTGTGGCCCAGCCCAGCCATGGATTCTGTGCATCAAGGTGCAGGGGCACGTGGGGTGGGGACAGATCCTCATGTGGAGGGAGTGAGGCTGGAGAGCAGGTCACCATTCCTCTGTGTCCACTCCAAGTTCTAGACACACGCCTGTCGTCCATCCTTGCATGTGGGCTTCATGAAATGTTTTCTACCATGTAATAGTTCCTTCTTCTGATACTGACCTGGCACCCAGGACCCTCTCAGCCTCAGGGCTGGGCTCCAGGGCCAGCTCAGGTGTCCCTGTGGCTCTGTCATGAACATCTGTGGCGAGCCGGTGACCCACCTCTGGCTGTGCAGTGTTCCCTTACTCTCTGGCTCGCCCTGTTCCTGAGCCTCTGTCTGCTTAGTGTCAATGACCATGAGACACTAAGGTTTGTCCCACTTACCCTGCAGAGTGAAATGGGCGTGGGGGAGGGTCTGCCCATGTAGGCAGTCTGCAGCAAAGGACACCAGCAGGAGCCCTGCCCTCTGCAGAGTGGGAGGAGTGTGGTGGGGTGGGTGCTGGGTGTCAGAAGGAGAGGGCTGGGACTGCAGGGTTTTCCCCAGAGCCTCTCGATGGGTGGTGGGTGGGTGACTCCTGGGAGTGTGGAAGGAATCCTTCCTCCTTCCCCCACTGTGGTTGCTGCTGGAGGTGAGCTTCCCTGAATTCAGGAAGCACCTGATACAGGTTCATGTACATACATACATTCTTTCCTGTGTGCCCACCACGAACACGTTCACAGGACCACAATGCACACATAGAGTTATAGCCCACAAGTGTGTGTATCCCTATGTACAGTCCACATCTCCACACACACACACACACACACAGCCCTGCATGGAAGGAGATGTGTTCTCAGGGCTCCTCATCCTACCCCCTTCATCCTTCATATTTCCCTGACTCAGGTCTACTTCTGGACGTCCTATCAGCTTTGTCTGTCAGTCAGTCAGTCTGTCTGTCTGTCTCTCTGTTCTGTGCTCCTGGACCCTGGCTGAGTGAGTGACTATAGCAAAGCCTCTTGGGGACTGGAGCTGGACCCTCCCTCGCTGCCTCTGTTTCCCTGGCTCCCCAGGTTCCCTTTACTGTCTGAACCATCCCCCTGCAAGCATTTCTCTGATGAGGTTAAATCAACACCCAGCACCGTCTGTCCCGTTCCCCCCCCACCCCCCCGCCATGCTGTCCCTACCCTACGACCATGCAGATCAGATCGGCATTAGTTCAAATTTCCTTTTGCTTTGCTCCTGGATGTTGGCAGTTGGGACGGCCTTGCACCTCGCTTGTACAATTTATTCATGGGTGCTTTGTCTCTTTTGTTGCGCTGTAAATGGGATCTGGCCTCCCATTGTGTCCTCTAAGGGCTGTTGTGCCTCCCCTCGCTATTCAGCCTTCCAGATTAGATTTCTTTCAAAGGCAAAGACCTGCTCCTTCCTCCTCAACCCCTCCCCGCGTCTGGCTAAAAGTCTTGCCCTTAATAGAGGAAAAGCACTTTGGCAGTGGATTAGGACTAGATCTTGGGTAACAGGCTCCATCAGCTGGCTCTGGGCCTCATAATTCATGAGCTGAGGGTACAGCACAGGCGCACTGCGCCCCAGACTGGACCCGCTTGGCATGTGCTCAACCTGGGAGCTCCAGAGGGAGAAGCACAGTGTGGAGGAAGTGAGGCCCAGGTCAAAGGCAGGCTCCTGTCCTGCCTACATCCGGGTTCCCTACCAGGCTGGCCCTGCTTGAATGTCCCAGGTGGTATCCAGCTCTCACGTTGTGTCAGATAACCCACAAGAAGCGACAGCCACAGAGAGGCAGGCTGTTCACACTCCTGTCTGGCACTTCAGTCCCTGGCTACCTGTGAGTGGAGACACCCACATCTCTGCACCTTGGGAGGAGGTGTGGGGGAGGGAGACAAGAGGCTAGAGAGAACCTAAGGGACCAGTTATGGGCTGAGACAGGTACCTGCAGCGTCTCTAGGCCTTGCTCTGCCCTCCTCCGTGTGCATGTGCCTGCATATACCTGTGTGTGTGCAGAGTGTGTGTGCATGTGTCATGGGTCCTACACAGGTGTGTGCACAGGCATGTATTCCCACAAGGGATGTTAGTGTGGATGTGTGCACTCTCGTGTGATGTATGTGTATGCATGTATCCACGTGTGCACATATGTGTGTGAGGTTCTCTACCCCCAGGGACATCTGTGACACATCTCACTAAGCATTGTCTTCTGCAGTGGTTTCTATTCCCTTCTGTCCCTTCTGTGAGCTGTGAGCTGAGCTGTGAGCTGTGAGCTGAGCTGTGAGCTGAGCTCTGAGCTGTGAGCTGTGGGCTCTGAGCTGTGAGCTGAGCTGTGAGCTGTGACTGTGAGCTGTGACTGTTAGCTGTGACTGTTAGCTGTGGGTTGGTGTGCTATCCACTCTGTGTGCTGTGTGCTGTGTGTGGGTTGCTGGGACAGTTCTTCCCTGGCCCCAATGAAGCTGCAGTCTCAGAAAGAGCCTGTGTGTACACACAGCTGGGACAGCTGTCTGGTAAATTCTCCAAGAGCCTGGGCTTCAGATCAACAATGTACCAGTCACTTGTGCCCAAGAAGAACTTGTCCTTGGGGACGTGGCCATCAGCTCTCTCAGCCTCTTGCCCCAGGTCTGTCCATATCAATAGAGATGACATAGGAGGAAACAGGCACCGAGAAGTATAGTCTGCAGACCCTCCACCCACCCAGACTTAGGCACACAGCCTCTGCTTACACCACCCTGTGTCCAGGAGACAGGAAGGTAAGGGACCTCGAGGTGGGCATGACCCTAGACCAGGGCCCATTAGGCTGCATTTTCCTTCACAGTCTGAATGCCAATGCCCTCTTCCCACCTCCAGACTGGTGGGCGCATGCCTCTGCTGTGTGGCTGAGTGATTCGTTGCACTATACCCACCATCCACTGGCTTCCTGTCCAATCTATTCTGTCATTCATTCTGCAGTTTGGTTCGTTGTCCCCAAGTGAGCCCACAGAGAGTCAGTCCCAGCCATGTCCCTGCCAACACCCCTGCTTCTTGGCGATGGACGGGGCCGCATTCTGCTCATCATCCCACCCCCCCCCCAGCCCCAGGCAGCTGAGCGCCAGTACCTCATTCCGGGGTTTGGGGAAGTCATGGTATATTTTCATTTTTCATATTTTCATCAGCTGTCTGGCCTCATGCCTCTAGGCATCTAGCCTGCTACTCTTTGTGGACACTGAACCAAGTTTCCTCAGCCTTCCAGCGTGGACTGAAGACCAGCGGCTCCTCAGAAATCCTCCAGGCCTTCAGAGCCAGGTTGGGCCTGCTGAGGCCTCTGTTTCATGCACAGAGCAGCTCAAGCCTATTAGCTCATCCCCCAGATCACAAGCTTGCGTAATCATTGATATACATATACATTTTTTACATAGGATATATATTCATTCCCATTGCTTATATTACCTTGGGACAGAGTCATGTGAACCTGAGGGGTGTGTAGGGGTGTGTGTGTGTGTGTGTGTGTGTGTGTGTTTCATTTCTTCCTGAGTCTTCAGGTGCCTCCCTCCAGGAGGGAGCGTTTCAGTGAGGAGGTGGTCATGCCACAGCTTTCCATGATCAGGAAGGAGGGTTCAGGGGAGAGGTGCTGGTTTGGGCAGCGCTGCCTCTATTGGGCACATTCTTGGAGTTCTAGGTCTGTTTCCTGTTCCACACAGGTTGGTGGCTGGTGTCTGAGGACATGTGGTCATGGTGGCCAGTATAGATGTGGGGTCTCAGCCATTGCTGACCTCGGCTGCGGGCCAGCTCTTATGCACAGGCCTCGGTGGCACAGGGGCCACATTCCTTGTCTGTTTGAAGATGTGGCATCTGCAGACCCTCCACGTCTGTCACTCTCCTCTCTAAATTCATTACCAAGAGCCACCCTCTGCTGGTGAGGA
>PVHP010048312.1:0-12532 GCA_004024765.1 Zapus hudsonius | reverse complement strand
AGGGAGACACAAGTCAGTAGGTTGGTTTTGGACCTACAACACTCTGTGAAATTATTGCATTTGTTTCAGAGTTTCACTTTAAGGGAGAGAGGGAGTGAGGGCTTTGCAGAGAATGAAGGCAAGAAAGCCACTGCCAAGAGGGGAGAAACTGATTTACAAAGGATAAGAGACTTGTCACTTAGTGTTGTGAGCACCCTGAATCTTAGGAGGCCTCAGGGCATTACAACATGTGTCAGGATTGCATACCTCTTGAGGAAGTTTCTTTGCTTGTCTTGGTTTTCTAGGGAGGGTCTTGATCTAGCCCAGGCTGACCTAGAATTCACTATGTAGTCTCAGGGTGGCATTGAACTCACAGCAATCCTCTTACCTCTGCCTCCCAAGTACTGGGATTAAAGACATGAACCACTTAACACCAGGCCCATTTTTATTTTTATTTGTTTATTTATTTATTTATTTATTTGCAAGCAGAGAGAGAGAGAGAGAGAGAGAGAGAAAGAGAATGAGCACATCAGAGCTTCTAGCCACTACAAATGAACTGCTACCTTGTGTATCTGGCTTTACGTGGGTACTGAGGAATCGAACCTGGGTTGTTAAGCTTTGCAGGCAAGCACCTTAACTGCTGAGCTATCTCTCCAGTCCACTCTTTAGGAAGTTCCTATCAAGAAGGAATACACAAACCAGAGCTGGAGAATGCACCTCTGCTTGCCTAGCATACCAAGGACCCCAGGGCTGCCTGAACGAGGTATGGTGGTGTACACCTGTAACCCCGGCACTGGGGAGGCAGAGGCAGGAGGATCGGGAAGTCAAGGTCATCCTTGGCTACATGGTGAGTTTTAGGCCAACCTTGGATAATGAGACCTTGTGAAAAACTAACAAATGAAGACAGGGTAAATAATGTTCAGAATATCTAAGAATTAAAAGAGGTCATAATTTTAGGCTTAAGTCTAGAAAAATAGTTATCATAGAGATAAAAAGAGACTGCTTTTGTTTTTATGTGTTTGCTCGGACAAAACACCTACAGTCTGGAGAGTCAGCTGTTTACTGACCGTCACTGACCAGCCAGATGCACTGTGCTAACTCTGGCCATGCTTAGGAAGCTTGAAATACCCAGAAAAGTGACTTCTGTGTGTTTGCAGGATGCCTCTAAGGGAGCCAAGGGATTAGGTTCCTTGCTCATGTCACTTGACCAGCCTGACTGAGGACCCCAGAGTTCATAAACAGTTGATCATAAACAGTTGACTTGATATTTTCTTTTTTAAAAAATATTTTATTTATTCATTTTCAAGCAGAGAGAGAGAGAGCACACCAGAGCCACCACCTTGTGGGTCTGGCTTATGTGGGTCCTGGGGAATTGAACCGGGGGCCTCAGGCACTGGAGCCAAGTACCTTAACCGCTGAGCCATCTCTCTCCAGCCCTGACTTGATATTTTCACTCGAGACTAAGTCCGCATCTCATTTGATGATAGTCCAAGGTGCATGCAGCCAAAACAGTGTTCATTCTACTGACCTTTTCTCTCATGTAACCACCACCACCCTGATAGGCTGGCCTGGAACTCACTATGTAGTTGAGGATGACCTTGAACTTCTGGTCCTCCTTGTCTCCGCTTCTGGGATGCCAAGGTTCACTCTGATTTTTGCTGCTTCCCGTGAGTGCTAAGTCACGTGTGTTGCTTTACACATCCTCCTGTTATACTGCAGAAGCCCTGCTCTCTGGTTCCCAGACATACACGTGTCTGTCAGCTTTGGCTTAATTGGAGAAGTGGGCCGGTGATAGAAAGATGATGTGTGTTCTTTCAGGACAACTTGAAGATCAACCTGCGCAAAACCCATAGGTACCACACAGAGAATTAAGGTGGAAGAAAATTACTCCTGCCGGTGAGGACTAGAAGTTTCTTTAGAACAAAGGAGAAAAGATAGCCAGTGGCCAGTAAGGTTGAATCAGATAGTGGGACTTGGCCCTTGGATCAGTATTTCAGGAATACCCACCAGCCAAGCCATTATGTGTTCTGCAAAAACCTGTGCTCCCATAAATCCGTTCCTTCCAGTTACCTCTGAGCTGGCAGGGACCAAGAACTGTTCTTAGAGAGGGAGTGAGTGGCAGGTGAAGTGAAACATCTGCTTGAATTTACAAGTACCTTCTCTTTTCCAAAGCTTTGGGAGTGACTTTGAATAAAAGAAGAGCCTCAAGCCGGGCGTGGTGGCGCACGCCTGTAATCCCAGCACTTGGGAGGCAGAGGTAGGAGGATCGCTATGAGTTCGAGGTCAGCTTGAGACTGCATAGTGAATTCCAGGTCAGCCTGGACTAGAGCGAGACCCTACCTCAAAAAACCAAAAATAAAAATAAAAATAAGAAGAGCCTCATAAAATGATGAAGACAGAGAGAAGAAGAGGTAAACATCCAGGCATGGAGGACCTCACTTGTGGTCAGTGGCTTTCTGAGACAGAGCTCATATCTCTTGCATCCCAGAGATGCTCGCTTTGGGTTGCACCTGCAGGCATGTTTGCTCATCACACCTCCTCAGAAATAGGAGGAGCAGCCAAGGGTAATGTCTTCTCCTACGGAGTGTCAAGTATTTCCCTAAGATATTTAGGCAAATGATATATGTGTGTGTGTGTGTGTGTGTGTGTGTGTGTGTGTGTGTGTGTGTGTGTGTGTGTATAGATGCATATACCCTGTACACACACATGCAGAGACCATAGAACACCAAGTCTCCCTCTCTTTTGCATCTTTGTATTTCCTTGAGATAGAGTCTCTCACTGAACATGGACCTGCTATTTTCAGCCAGACTGGCTGACCAATGAACCCCAGCAATTCTCCTGTGTCTGCTCCCCACAGGACCAAGGCTATAGGTATGTGTAGCTAGGCCCAGCTTTTATGTCGGTGGTAGGGATAGAATTCAGATCCTCTCTGGCCCTTATGTGGCAAGTGCTCTTACCCACTGAGCCATCTCCCCAGCCCCACCTTCCATTTTGAGGGTAGATTTTGACTGTGTCTTCATTGGGGGAAGGAGGGAAACAGAATCCCTTGTCCATAACTGAGCTGATTTGTAAGAAGAGAGACATCCAGAATGACTTCCATTTTCCCCCCTGAGTACTTGCCTGAAAAGCAGTCAGCGTTTGCATTTGCAGGGAAAGAGAAATTTCTCTGCCTGTCTGGGCCTTGTGGGAAAGCAGAGGCACAGTTTCTCACCCAAGTTGGGGAGATCTGTGTAACAGAAATACAGAAAATAGGTCAGCAATGTCAAGTTACCTGCGCAAGTGGGTGTGCTGAGATGTGTGAGTTACCCAGATTGGCTTAGAAATGTCAGTAGAAGCAGGAAACGAGAGAATCTTTTCTGTCAGGAGAGAGTGAAAAAGAGGGAGAAGTGGCTGATTCTCCCTCCATTCAGGTAACTGCCAGTTAAGGCAGCTTTGCTTGCAAGTTTCCTTAAAGTTTTTTGCTCAAAGGATGATGGGAGTTCTTAGAAAAATAGTAAGGAAATGCTTCTGTACTATGGGGGTCCTTCCATCCACCACATGGCATCTGTTTGCACCTGTGAGTACAAGCCCCCCTACATTTCACCTCAGTAACCCCCCCCCAACCTGCAGTCATTTCTGATTTTTCAAACACTAACCTTGGACCAAAGTGAATTTGAACCTAGCCACGAATTCTTTTGAACAGGGCTGTGTTGGTAATTATGAATCGGGGGAGACGTTGGCAAACGCTTTCAAAATAATTATAGGGTTCTTCGAATAGTACAGTATAAATAATTGCTGGTTTAAAAGCGTTATTGTGGGTAGAACTTTATACTGAAATTTATTTGCTCCCTGAAACCAATAGATGTTGAGAGTGTCTCCCTCCCACCCTGCCTCCCCACCTTGAGACCTCAAGGGCTCTGGAACCTTTGGGTTCTATGACACTTAACTTAGGCAACAAGGAGGCACGTCTGAGCTGTAGTAAACAAGCGCAAGAGAGATGTGTTTAATACATGGGCATGAATGAAGTAATAAGCTTGTGCCGGCCCTGGCCACCTGGTGTGCTCCCGGGACACTGACTGCAGAGAGAAAGCCAGAAGTACAACGTGTCACTTTTGCCTGGCAAGTAGGACACTTGCAAGATGATCACCTGCTCTTTGGCAAGACACAGGGGAAATGAGACACAGGAAGCTCCCGGAGATAATGTAGCCTGGAATAGCCAGAGAGACTTCTAAAGCAGAGATTTTCCTCTCTGGGGAATTTTAATTCTATACGTTGGCATCGTAAAAATGGCTAGGCAGGGGGCAGAGTGGGGCAGGAGCAGAGAGTCAGCCTTGGTGATGGGGAGTGGTTTGTGGAGGGGGGTCCCCGCTTTGGATGAATACTGAACAGAGGCTCCTCTTCTCCTAGCAGGTGACCCCCATGTGCAGTCCCCTTGTCTTTCTGTTTATCCCTGTGGCTTCTCTTACCAGGGATCAGAACTCCCTTGGGACGTCCCCCTCCTGCACGTCTCCTGCCCCAGAGTAGCTAGTGCTGAGATATCATGGATGTGCTGTCTTCCAAAGGCCTGTCCAGCCATATTCTTCTAGGATTGTTGAATGCTGGTTTTGGTATTGAAACAAGCTTTTCAGTGGGTCATTAGTCCTGGAATTAATTCCAGCTATTTTTAGAGTGCTTTGGTTACTTAAAAGCTACCATAGTCACTGCCTTGTCTTTCTTGGAGAATCACTGAGCAATGGGTGTTTTTTTTTGTGTGTGTGTGCCATTTTTATTCTCATTTCCAAATATAATTGTCATTGATAGGAGGAGCCGGGTTTTCTGAATAAGAACAGAAAATGTTTAACACACGAATGATAGATAGCCTTCCACTTTCATTTTTCTTTCAAATCATCTCAACAGGGCTGAAGAGATGGCTTAGCAGTTAAGGCATTTGCCTGCAATGCAGAAGGACCCAAGTTCGATTCCCCAGTGCCCATATAAAGCCAGATACACAAGACGGCACATGTGTCTAGAGTTCATTTACAATGGCTGAAGGCCCTGGTGTGTCCATTCTCATTCTCTCTCTCTCTCTCTCTCTCTCTCTCTCTCTCTCTCTCTCTCTCTCTCTGTCAAATAAAATGTTTTTAAAAATCATCTCAACAAATAGAGATCTTATATCCTAGGCTCTTCCCTCTCTACATTTTATTTACAGTTTTTTTAAATCCATACAGACCACAGGAGAGATTGCTTAGTGGTTAAGGCACTTACCTGCAAAGGCAAAGGACCCAGGTTCGATTCCCCAGTACCCACATAAAGCCAGATGCACAAAGTGCTGCATGCATCTGGAGTTCCTTTGTGGTGGCTAGAGGCCCTGGCCCACCTATTCTTTCTCTCTCTCCTTGAAAATAAAAATATTTTTTAAAAGAATCCATATGGACCAAACAGACTTTGAGTAAGAAGTGATTTTACAGAGTATAAATACCAGGATCAAAAAATCACATATGCAGTGTTAGGGAAAAGACAGACACCTTTTTTTTTCCCCCTCTGCCTTCCTATATTCCTACAAAAATAAATTAGAAAAGATGGATTAGTAGGAGGGCTCGTAGGCATATGAAATGAAGTAGAAGTGAAGTCAACATTTCCAGAGACCTGGAGGCGTAGATACCATTTTAACAATGGGTGATAAACCCATAGAGGGATATCAAGATAAAGGAAAATGGTTTGGCGCTCCTCAGGCCAGTGAATTGTGGGAGAAGCAGTGAGAAATGAGGGCTGTCTCGGTGAGGTTGACTTTTGCAGCTTTAAGTCAGGGTCCCCTCTCGTGATCAGTTTCCTACTTTTCCTGGAAGAAGATGGCAAAGGTAGCGCTCCTTCACAAAGAGAAGTTTCTGCCCTGACCCAGGGGGAGAAGAGAGAGCTTTTCCTGCCTTTGCTATTTCTCACTTGCCTTAGGCTCAAAATAAGCCTGGTGCCAAAGGGGCATATCCAGTATTCATCCTTGGCACATCCTGACCCCTTCCCCTTCACCAGTTAGTTGCCGGATTAGAATTCAAACCCAGACCTGACAACTCTTAGTCCATTCTTTGCATTTTTTTTAAGGTAGCCTCTCGTCTCTGTAACATGACCAGAGGCTTACCAATTCTAATATTAGCATCAGGGATCCTGGCCCCGCTCCCTTGGTAGACATCACAATCAATTGCAGCACAGTGCCCCTCACCGGGCACACAGGCACCCCCTTGGAAGTGCACCTACTTGGAGTATGAGCTGGAACCCATTTACCATCTTGACTTCCTGGTAATCCTGGGATTAAGCAGTAATGCCTAGTTCAGAAAAGCAGATGGAGATTAACTTTGATTATTGAGTCTTATCTGAGATCAGATAAAAATACCAATAGCTCACAGAAGAGTTGTAAAAATGTTCCCCATTGTGTGCCGGCCACAGAGCTGGTTACATGTACACATTCATACATTTCAGTGCTATAGCCTGTCAAGCCCTTGCTGTTAGCCTGATAGCAATTAGGGACTGGGGGTTGGAGGTATTGAATCATTTGCCTATGATCTCAGAGCTAATAAGAGGCAGCCTTGGCCTTTGAGTCCAGGCCCTTCTGTGTCCAAAGTCACTTCTTTTATAACTAACACCCCACACAGGGCCGCCTTAGGTCGACCACTTGCAGCCTGGCCCCCAGATTTCTGGAGACTCACTGTGTCCTTTCTTGGCTCAAGAACCCACTCTTTTCCCATCTCTCTCTGTCCTGTGAAATCTTGGGGTATCTTTGAGTTGCCCTCTAGAATAAATGTAGTTCAGAAGAGAAGGCTCGCTTGTTAAGTTAGGCACACGCTTTGTTTTGCTTCTGGCCACACAGCCTCCACACAAGAAGGACACGCAGGTGCATCACTCCTATTCTACTCTGGAGTTGTAGAGGTTGTCCATCTGCTGTGTGTCAGGCACTGAGAGAGGCACTGGAGAGCAAAGAAGAGAGGCAGAGCCCTGCTCTAGAAGCCTGGAGACTAACACAGGCACAGATCGATGCTATGCGGAATGAAGCCAGGTATCCATCGCAGGTGACTTGTAGGGAGAGGGTTTTGATTTCCAGGGAACCCTAAGATGGCTATAAAGAGTGACTTTCAATGGCAAATGAGGGCTGGAGAAATGGCTTAGTGGTTAAGGCATTTGCCTGCAAAGCAAAAGGACCCGAGTTTGATTTCCCAGTACCCATGTAAAGCCAGATGCACAAGGTGGCGTATGTGTCTGGAGTTCATTTGCAGTGGCTGGAGGCCTTGGTGTGCCCATTCTCTCTATCTGCCTCTCTCTCTTCTGGGGACCTTTCCTCACTCACAACTCCTTCCACCCCGAGCTGTCCAGCATTCTGCCCGCTGTCCGAAGCTCAAGGTCACCCCTTAACTTCTTCATCCTGAACCCCTGAGCAGTCCTGTGTTTAAGTCTCAACCAACCACCCAGTAAGAAGACAACCTCAGCGCCTCCTGCCAAATGGATGTGAACTGGGGAGGTTGGGTTAAATCCTATGACAGAAAAACCAGTAGATGGGTGAGGACATCACCTCGGCTCTGTCCCAGCTTGGTAATCTTGGGATAATCTTTTGACCTCTCTCAGCCTCTACTGTTCTTGTTGAAGAGCAAGGCATTTGACTGGGTAATCTCGGAGGTCCCGATAGGCCAGAAGGGTTTGATTTGAGAGGTTTATATCCTTGGAGCACATTAATTTAAATGATGCCCATGACTTCCTAGAAGCAGGTCCTCTGCCTCTCTTGTCCAACCTGAACAAGTTCCACAAGGACTCACTGTGAGGAGCAGACGTTCTTAAGGGCTTCTTACCTTCCTTTCCTGAGGACAGTCAGTGCTGTTCAGGGCATGGAAGCCACAGCCTTATGCTGGTTAGGCAAGTGCTCGGCCATTGTGCCACACCCTTAGCCAGAATGTCTTAACCTTAGAAACTGCAGGTTTTACCAGGATGTGGACAGAGCAAATAGCCAGAATGAGCCAGAACATCAATTAGACATTTCCGTTGGCTTAAAAGACCTAAGATTACCAAGACAACAGATAAGCAGGGTGCCGAAGCGCTCAGCGGTCATTTCCAGAGGCTGACATGTGCATGACAGTGGTCTACACAATGCATCCGTGGACCACGGATTTCCTGCACAGCTACGGATTTGACTTCAGTTGATCTCACATGTGGGGTTTTGTGAAATCTCCCTGCAGAACATGGCTTAATTCCTAGCTGTCTTGCATTCTTCTACTGGTGGTGGGTTGGGGGGATGAGGACAAGAGGTCCACACGGGAGTCCCCGGCACAGGCTAGGCAAACATCAGGAGTAGCAAACCCAGCATGCCTCTGTCCCTCGAAGGCTTCTTGCGTTTTCTGGGAGTGTGGTCATGATTTCACACAATCAAAAACTTATTTTGAAGCCGGGCGTGGTGGTGCACGCCTTTAATCCCAGCACTCGGGAGGCAGAGGTAGGAGGATTGCCGTGAGTTCAAGGCCACCCTGAGATTACATAGTGAATTCCAGGTTAGCCTGGACTAGAGCGAGACCCTACCTCAAAAAACCAAAAAAAAAAAAAAAAAAACAAGCTTATTTTGAAGCCGGGCATGGTGGCGCATGCCTTTAATCCCAGCACTTGGGAGGCAGACGTAGGAGGATCGCCATGAGTTTGAGGCCACCCTGAGACTGGATTAGATCTAGACCCTACCTCGAAAAACAAAACAAAACAAAACTTATTTTGGCCTGCCTGTGTTTGGTGTGATTTGGAGGTATGAATGTAGACATTCACTTCTTGAGCTTTTAATTCAGAATTAAGGTGGCTTTTTGTCAGGTACCCATAATCACCTCTGTGGAGAGTTGCCCCTTGACATGACACCTCTGTTTACATCTTTTTCTGAATGTCTTTGCATGACTCAAACATCAAAAAAGATGAGCTGTTTTCCAGTATGTACTCATAGTAACTCGAATCCCACTCTGTCCTGTGGAAGGTTGGAAACTTCTCCTCTCTGTCAATGTTCCAGACTTGGTGGTGAACCAGATGTCTCTAGGTGAATATTTCGGGAGTTCTAACAGGATATCATTGATAGATACCTAACTTATAAGTTCTAGAAACATTAGTTGTTGAGAAGGATGTGTTTGGGGTTTGAACGACTCAAAACTTGAAAATCCCTATCTAAACTTCAAGTCTTAGGTGTTCTGTCTACATTTGATGATGTCAAAAGCACCTTTAGGGGCTGGAGAGATGGCTCAGCAGTTAAGGCACTTGCCTCCAGTGCCTAAGGCCCTGGGTTCAATTCAATTCCCCAGGACCCACATAAGCCAGACCCACAAGGTGGTGGCCCTGGTGCACTCATTCTCTCTCTCTCTCTCTCTCTCTCTCTCTCTCTCTCTCTCTCTCTCTCTCTCTCTGTGCTTGAAAATGAATAAATAAAAATTTTTTAAAAAGCACCTTTAGATTAAAAGAAATTTATATCATTAGCCATTTAGCTTTCACGTATCACTTATATTTTGTCTAGTAAAGGAGTTGTGTTGGTTTTGTGATTTAACTGATGGCCAGAAAACAAATCAGACACTTTATTATAGAAAGTAGGACTCACAAGCAGCTGTAGTGTATTTATGAGCTATCTCCTAATACAAATAAATAAGATTTTGTTTATTCATAGTGTGGAAGGAAGAAGGTAGAGTGTAATGTTGAGATTGGAGTTTATAATTTGAAAGCATAGAAAATGAGGTTTTCAAAAATTACCAAGTATCTCCAGCCCTCAGCCCCAACCGTTTTGTAAAAATTCACCTTGGTGTTTAAAGGTCACTACAATGCCAGCCGTGGCAGCCCACACAAAGCCTTAGCACTCAGGATGAGGCAGGAGGATCAAGTTTGAGGCCAGACTGAACTGCATAAAAAGACTCTGACTTAAAAAAAAAGAAAAGAAAGACGTTCTGATTGGAAGAAAAATAAACAAATAAAAATAAACAGGAGGAAACCCAGTAAAATACAAACGCACTGCATCTTGGAAAATGGCAAAATATAAAACCCAAAAACCAATAGCAAATACCTTTTTCTCTTTAGCTTGCTCCCTGGAGCTTTCTTTCTAAATTCATGAGCAATTAATAGGAATAGAAAAATACCATTGTGGGGCTGGAGAGATGGCTTAGTGGTTAAGGCACTTGCCTCTAGTGCCTAAGGCCCCGGATTCAATTCCCCAGGACCCACAGACCCACAAGGTGGTGGCCCTGGTATATTCTCTCTCTCTCTCTCTCTCTCTCTCTCTCTCTCTCTCTCTTTCTCTCTCTGCATATCTCTGCTTAATAAATTTAAGAAAAAACATTAAAAAAAATAGCATTGTGTAAAAGAAGGAAACACACACAGAGACACAGCTCCACACCCTGGGGGTACTTCCCACCCAAGACAACGCCTTTGTCTCCTCTCTCTATGGCCTCCCTGATTGCATAGACTGTAGAAGGCAGTTCGGGTTGTTTTCGTGTGTTACAGGACTGGTTTCACCCGACACAGTGTGCTCGGCTCCTCGCCCCTGTGACTCAGTGTGCTCTGCTGTGCTGTGTGTTTACAGCATAGTCAGGCAACAGGCAAGACACGAAAGGCCCTTAGAGATGATCACATGTGTCAATGAAGGCTGAAGATCTTCCTTACTTTCTCATTGAGATCTTATCAGACTGCAGACTGAGCCGAGGCTAGACACGACTTTCGGTTCCGCACGTGTGTGTGCGTGTGTGAATGGGTCATCAGGCACTTGTATGCCTATGGAGCCCGGAGATGGATGGATGGTGGGGAACTTGCCAACTACTCCTTACTTTTAGGGACAGGGTCTCTCATGGTTTGACCAGACAAGGTAGCCAGCAAGCCCCAGTGTCCTGTTCCCACCTCCCCAGCTTTTCTGTGGAATTTGGGTAACCCCGTGTTTTCATGGCAAGCACCCACTGAACCATCTCCCCAGGCTCGTTTCTACATTTTTGTCCACATTATTTCGAGCCAACGCTGCACTTGAGGACTTCATTAAATTTCAGTGGTTCTCAGAAGTGGACACGTGCTCTCGTGGAAATCGGTGATTGGTGTTAGCCTATTTAGTCACGTGTTTATTTTAAAGTGTTGCAGGTGTTGACAGTGTATGTAGTGTATGTATGTATGTATGTATGTATGTATGTATGTATGTAGTGTATGAGCAAAGGCCTGGGTTCGAGCCCCAGTACCACCAAAATAAAAGAAGGGTGCGTGAGCATGTGTTGATCTAGAATGAACTGCCCGAGGATTCTCTTTTGGAAAAGTACTACCACGGTGCCCACATGCCAGAGAGTGGAAAGTCCTGGTGTCCCTGGACCAATGACCAGCCCCCATGGAGACGGCGTTCTCGCATGGCTGGCATTAATGACAGCCCAGCGCTGCGTACTCACGGAGGGTTTTCATTTCAGACGATCATCAAAACCACTGAATCCTTTCAAGTCGGATTCTTTTACTACGAAACCAGAAACCCTGCCGACGACGACTTTCAGTAATAGCCTGGGTCCCAGCTGCAGGCTGGAGAAACTCCTCGGCGTATAATTTTCTAATTTGTGTGTAGGTAGTTGTAACAAACAAGCTGGTTTCTTTCAGAGACTGACATCAGAAAACATCGTTTCATCGGCGGTATTGGATAATGAGGTTGGAATTTCCATTGAGTCCATCCTAATTAACAGGACTATTGGGTTAAAATATATATATATGGAACTTGCAGTTTTATCCCCAGAGTCATTGACGTTATTAGGTACCGAGGCTGATGTGACTTTAACAAATGTACTAGGAGATATCGTTTCCTATGAATACTGCCCCTTCCAAATATCTGTGACAATCTTCAGTGCCCAAAGTTGGTGGGTAACCCTCTCTTGGTATTGCCCTGCCTACTTTTGCCATGTTTTGGTGTTCTCCATAGTCCCTGTGCTCTTCTGGAAAAGTGGACAAAAATCTTTGAAAATGTCTAGAAATTAATGGACTGGAAAAGGTTTTTTTAAAAAAGAAAAGAAAATAGTTCAGGTTGTTTCCTTTTGAAAAGGTGAGGGAGAGCTTTGAAGTAGCCAGCGTGCCTTTCTAATTTTATTGGCCATGGATAATGCTCACCAAAAAAGTGGTGTTGTGCAGGGGCTGGAGAGATGGCTCAGTGGTTAAGGTGCCTGCCTGCTAGGCCTAATGACCTGGGTTCAATTCCCCGTTACCCACATAAAGCCAGATGCACAAAGTGGCGCATGGATCTGGAGTTTGTTTGCAGCAGCTGGTGGACCTATTCTCTCTCTGTCTCTCTCTTCTCTCTGCTTGCAAATAAATAAAATATTTAAAAAAAAAAGAATTAGCATTGTGCAAAGTTCTCTGGCAGTGACATCAGGACTCTGGAAACCTGTCCTCATTTCGGGGTGGAGGCCGGTGCCAGTGATCGTATGGAAGGATAAGAGGGGTCACATATGTTCTTCTTATGGGTGTTGAGAAGACGGGATGATGAGGGCACAGGCTGCCTTCTGCTGCGGCCTGGGAGGGTACACACACGCAGTCCATGGCAGGTGTCCAGTTGGGGAAATCTGGACTGTAGCCACATTGGATTGTGCTGGAATTTCCACTC
>PVHP010048311.1:0-12574 GCA_004024765.1 Zapus hudsonius | reverse complement strand
GTTGATTACGAAGGACTGCAAGAGATTTTGGCTTTAGAACATTGGCTTGTCAAATAAAGCTGAAACGGGCATTTTGTGATGCAATTTAAAAAGCTTTGCCATATAGAATGGACTTAGTCAATTCATGTGGGAAAACAGTGATTTTCTTAAGTGAATTTTATACCCACAAATCACTCCATTCATCAAGTATGGGCTTCTGCAGGCAAAGACAGGAGAATTTGAGTTAGAGGCCAGCCTAGGCTACCCAGAAAGACTTTGACTCAATAATAATAAAAATAATAATGATCAGTATTCAAAATAATTGTTCCTTTTTCTCAAAAGTAACACTTGAGGTAGAGAAATGGCTCAGTGGTTAAGAGCACTTCCTTCACAAGCATTAGGGCCTAAAGTGACCTGACATGCCCGAGTTCAATTCCCTGGGACCCACATAAACCTAAACATCTGGGTATAACTACCTACACCCTTAACCAGTCCTTGGGGAGCAGAGACCAGAGAACTACTGAGGCTCACAAACACTGCAAGCTCTGGAATCAGTAAGAGACCCAGGGTCAAGGAATGAGCAATGGAGAAAGGACAGTCGTCCATGTGCTTCTGTGGCCTTTGCACTTGAGCACATACACATGCACACACAACACACACACACTGCGCATAAGCACATATGGGTCAAAAGTCAAAACCTGCTCATGTACATCAGCAGCTGAAGGAGGAGTCTGTTTGCTTTCATGGTCTCACACACGCAAGAGTTTGCGTTTAGAGGAAAAACCACAGGAAGCAAAAATTGCATCCAGTGTCATGTGAAGAAAAGTTGGTATCCAAGAAAACTAGGCAACAGTTGGTATAATAAATTTAGCTTGGTAAGAAATACAGAATAAGCCAGGTGTGGTGGCACACACCTTTAATCCCAGCGCTTGGGAGACGGGAGGCAGAGGTAGGAGGATCACTGTGAGTTCAAGGCTAGCCTGAGACTACAGAGTGAATTCCAGGTCAGCCTGGGCTCGAGTAAGACCCAATCTTGAAAAAAAAAAAAAAAAAAATATATATATATATATATATATATATATATATTAAGAAGTAAATACATGTACTATAATCTCCTGTAAATTTCTCCCAATAGAAGATTATAATCTATGCATTTAAAACAGCGACCAGCATGACAAGATATACACACCTGTGCAATAGTGGCACTCAACCTAGGTGGGTAATCAAGGGCTCTCTGATTGGCTAAGAGATTCTTTCAGTGGCAAGGAATCCTTAGCTGGAACTGGGATCAACACCAAACTCCTATGGAGACCAAGAATCTGGATTCCAAGGGGAAGCTTCCACTAACCATGGGCCTAAAGAGAAGCTACACCCATTACAATATTGCCAAATGCTTGTCCCTTTTAACTTACGCTGACCTCATTCTCCATTGGAGAATCCGTATTTTTCAGAAGGCAGTAAGAACCATGGACAACCCAATTCTACCAACAAGACCAGAAATAATAGCTGACTCGCTGACAGGAGATGAACCACCCCTACCTAACACATCAGCTAGAATCCAGGTGAAATCACACAAGAAGTGATGAGATGAGCAAGAGTGCTGCTCCCACAGTGAGCCCAGCAACCTGCACCAGGGTGATGGAGACAGACACTGAGAATACTCAAAACATCCCAAAGCATAATTCCAGAAACTGCTAAGGCTTGCTCAACACTATAGTAAATTTAAAACACACCCACCATGACTGAGGGGACTTTTCAGAAGAGGGGGTGAAAAGAGTCTAAGAACCATGGTGGGGAAAATATCCAGAGGCACCCCCCCAAATGACTGCTGCTTGAACAACTCATAGCCCACAACTCCATGGTGCATACCAGCAACCCCATAGAGGAGGACCCTCAGTGGAATGGGGGCAGGAGGAGGGAAACGGTGATACCAACACTTGACTTTTTCATATGAAGTTTCTAATTAATTTTAAAAAATAGAAAATGTAATAGGGGGTCTATATGCATATGTGTGTGAAATTGTCAAATAAGTGAGTACATGAATAAATTTTTTTTAAAATTCCCACAATATATGAAATGGAGGCTTGAGTTCTTCTGCATGAGCAGAGACCCCCCCCCCCAGGATCCTTTCTGTTCAGGCACAATGGTGTAAGGCGAGGATCCCATAAGGTGGGTCTCCTGTTCTTGCCATGTAGACACCTGTACTACGAGGATGGTCAACATACCTAAAGCCAGATGGAGTTTCTATACAAAGTTTAGAAAGCCTCAGGCTTGCAGGATAAAATGGGCCAATTCCTGGAATGCCCAAGAACAGGAGCACTAGATCAGAAGCCAAGTGGATGTGGTGGGAAAACAAAGCAAATTTTCCAAAAGAAAACCAAAGCCACCAAGACTGCCCTAAGGCTTGAATGTGTTGACTCCCAACTTCAGATCCAAGAGGATACTGGCCATGAAGAGATGCCAACATTTTGAACTGAGAGGAGATAAGAAGAGAAAGGCTTTCGTGAGCCAGTTTTAATTCTCTGTGGTTTTGTTGAGGTGAGCCATCTTGAATCATTAGAATAATTGCCCACTAGGAAATAAAATTATTGTTAGTCATACCCTCCATACACACAAAAAGAGAAGAAATTCCAACAGAGAATTTCATGATATTTAGATGTGTACTCTGTGTTCAAATGAGACAAGTAAGTAGGATAAATGGCACATAAACAAGATTTTAGGAAAAAATTAGACTAAATTTCTTCATTCCCTTAGAGCTAAACTGTGTTTTAATGCCAGTTGTCTGAAGATAATTTTTTACGTTTTTATTGGCTTAAAATTACATATATTAACACAACAATATCTTCCCTATCATAGTTTCTTAGATAAATCCATTGAATCCATGATGACATTCCCTCTTATGCATTAGTTATTCTCCCCCCATGACTCTTACATTCTTTCCACCCCCTCTTCCTAGAGGGTTTTTGGATATCATAAAATAAACTCAGTCAATTGTATTTTGAGAAAAAGGGAAGCGTTTTTACTGTTCTCTAGATTATTACATTAAAATCAAGTTTATAAATACAAGTTGTCTTATAACACGCAAAGCCAAGTCTCCTGCTAGAATTATCCTAGTATGCACAGAGGCTTTTCAGGTCACCACTCTAGGCCACTGTTTTCTATCTCCACACCTTCCTTTTGTACATAGAATCAACATTGTATGAACTCATAGGGAGAATGACTGTGCAATGTCTTCCTATTTAACTGGACATTTTCCCTTGACTCAGTCCAATCTGCTCACTGGACATCCATATGAGTATCATCATAGCCCAATGGGTTGTTTACTGGGTGAACTTCTACTCTGGTTCTTAGAAGCAGTTTCCCTCCATCCAAGACTATGACATCCCCAAGAACTTCAGAATTTTTTCCCAGTTCTCAGAAGATTAAAAAAAAAAAAAGAAATAAAAATCATTCACAGAAAGACTTCATGGCCCAGACTTTGAAGTGGAGCACATTCTTAGTTTGATATTTCATTGACAGTGATTCAGTCACTGGCTATCAGGGAGGATGAGATTTGGAATCTAGAAGGAAAAATCAATGGCTTGAATAAATATTTAGATATCAAAAACTTCCTATCATAAGCTCTGCATAGCTTTCTTCCCAAGCATACATATTTAATACCATTGCATAATTTTAATTTCCAGCATAAATATATGCTTAGAATAAAATACAGGAATTAACAATGTTCTGCCAACAACTATCCTATGTGATTATAGCTGCTTGGGATGTTTCCCACACTTGCTCACATCTTTTAATACTTACTGAACTCAGAATATGAAAGATCTATTTCATAAAAGGACATCTGGCTCTTCTTAATATCTAAATTATGAAATTTTTATGCATGGATGTCATACCCTTGGCTGTTTACATTGAAACAGGTTCAAGAAAAGCTCACTTTGATAGAAAGCCATACTGATTTCATGCATTAATTAGCACAGACTTATCTTGAGGGCACTAAACGAATCATCACTACTGCTGACTAGGTTTCTCAGGCAGGACCGCTTCTGCCACCAACTTGGCTGTGTTTCGAAAACTTTGGGCATCATTGTCTCCAACTGTCACACAGCAATGACCCTAGGGAACAATGGGTCGTTACATTTCTCCAGACTCTAAGGTGTGACAGACTCGAATGCTACTGAAGCTTGCCAGTGACTCAAAACTTCATCACAGTGGATGCGTCAAATGTTACTCTGGGAGATGATAGTTCAAGAGCCCCAGCTCATCACACCTGCAACAGAAGCAGTGTTCCAACAGGTGCACGATCCAAGGCATCTGCAAGGCGGGAGGGAGCCATAATCATCACACCAGCAGAACTGTGCTCTGTGTCTGCTCCAATATGGTATGTCTGCATGCAATAGCAGACGAGATCAGCCACAGGCTGACGATATCATAACTACTACGTGTATTCACTCTTTATTTCAAAAGAGGAAGAGTTTACCGGGCACACCTTTAGTCCCAGCACTGGAGGGGGGGCAGAGGTAGGAGGATGAGTTCAAGGCCAGCCTGAGACTACATACTGAGCTAGAATGAGACCCTACCTTGGAAAACAAAAGAAAAAGAAAAAAGGAAGAGTTAAATTAAAATGATAGCTGGGCAATACTGGACTCATTTAGTACCCTGCAACATAAGAGACAAACAATGAGAGAAAATGGGTCCCTCCCTCACAACTTTATGGGGACACAAGAAGGTAGATAAGTGAACGAGATGAAATGTTTTGATTGATGCAAGCTTCCTTTTAAAAATGTGGAAAGGAGCTAGGAAGGTGACTGAGTGGGTAAAGTGCTCATTGTGCAAACACGAAGACCAGAGTTCAGATCCCCAGAACCGACATAAAGCCAGACATGGAAGTGCCCATCTGCAATCCCAGTGTAAGAGGTGGAGAAGAAGAAAATCCCAGGAAGCTTATGGGTCCCACAGACTGGCAGTGACAGACAAGACACTCTGCCTCAAATGAAAGGCAAAACTGACCCCCACAACTTGTCCTCTGGCCTCCACATGCAGACTATGGCTCACACATTCTAATGCCCTCTCTCTCACACACACATACATACACACAACACACAGGCTTGTGCATGCACACAGAAAACTTAAAAAGAACTTGGAAAATTCTTTAAAATATTCTTCTAAGCTACGCATAATGGTACATGCCAGTAATCCCAGCACTCAGGGGGTTGAGGTAGAGGCCTCACACGTTTGAAAAACAAAGCTGATTTTCATTCCTATGAAGAAGACATATATTTGAATCACTGAAGGAAGAATTGTTTTTCTGAAGGTTTTGTACCTGAAAAGAGTATTTTGAAAACAGACTGGAAAGTTTCCACTACCACGTGATAGAGGCACAGAAAGCAATTACAATGTGCAGTGTGTAAAAGGTAAAATTGCTTCTTGTGATGGTTACATTTATGTGTCTCCCTGACTGATTGAAGACATACTCGTGGTAAAATTTATTTCTGGGTGTGCCTGTGAGGATGTTTCTGAGACAAAAACATCATTTAAATCCGTAGATTATCATCACCCAACTTATTGTGTTGAAGGTGGGGAAAAAAGCAAAGGAAGGGTGATATCTTTCTTTCTTTTCCACTCTTTCCTTCCCTCTTTGACGGAATATCCACTCTCCTTTTCTTGGACACCAGAGGCTTACTGGCTATATAAACAGCTTTCCTGAGTCTCCAGGTTGCTCATGTAGAACGCAGGACTTCCTGATGACCATTTCCAATTTCTAACAGAATACCCAAGACTGGGTCACTTAAAAAGAAAAGAAACATGTGTTCCAGAGGCTGGGGGGGGGGGTCCTAGGTCAAGATGTGACATCTGGCTAGAGTCTTTTTGTGTGTGTGTGTGTCGTCCCATGATGGAAGAATGTAGATCACAGGGCACATACATGTTTACACAAGAGGCAAGGCTGACTTCACTTTTATAACAATTCCTCTCCTAGGATAACACTGAATCTTTAGGGCAGAGCCCTCATGACTTACTAAAGTTCCCTTTCAACACCCAAGAGGCACACACACAGGTAAGATCATGAGTTTGAGGCCAGCCTGGACGACATATCAAGACTATATTCAAATAAACCACTGGTCGCATGTATGCTGATGGTGCTAAACAGAAGCAGGGTAGAGCAGAAAAGACAGCATGGAAATGGGAGTAAGAAGACTGCCTAATTCTCAGTTGTCTTCATCTGTTAGATCAAAGGGTTCACACAGGACCTATAGCTTCCCAGCTGAGCTTGTTGGCCTGGTTTAAAAAGCTGATATTAGAACATTTTTTTACTACATTAAAGGGAGCAGAGACCATAGAGAAAGAATCAGAGCAAGGAAATGCTAAGGAATATTGTTTGATTCCTAAGTTTGCTGCATTAATTATAGTGATGTACAGCTTCCTGGTGGTACTATGGGCTATCCGTGTAGCTGCTCATAGATGGAGATGGATATATTTGAATAGTAATTAGGAAGTTAGGATTTATAATGAGGAAATAATACAAAACAGAAAGGAAAGTTAAAAAACATGTAGTAGCTGGCAATTTGGAACAAAATCTGATTAAAGAGTTATCTCAGGGGCTGGAGAGATGGCTCAGCAGTTAAAAGTCTTCTTTACAAAGCCTGTCGTCCCAGGTTCAAATCCTCAGTACTATGTAAAGCCATATGTACAAGGTGATGCATGTGTCTGGAGTTTATTAGCATTGGCAAGATACCCTGGTGTGACCATTCCCTCTCTCTTTTCCTCTCCCTCTTTCTCTCTCTATCTATCTCTGCTTACAAGTAAACAAAAAAATATATATTTTTTTAAAAAGAGCTATCTCAGAATGTTATTTAAAAGCCTAAGAAAACATATATCTCTGGTTGATTATTTTTCTGTTTCTTTCCCCATCTAGCTTGATTATTTATTACTTTAAATAAATGAAAGGTTCATGTGCTTTTATTTATACATTATTATTAATATAGTTAAGCCGGCATTGTATTCAGTTTTCTTAGAATATCACTTGGCTTCATATCATTTTTTGTGTGTGTTTATGGTGAATTATTCCCTTAAGGATATAAGTGACATATGAGAAGTGACAGCTTTTTACATGATCAAACGCTAAATTCAATTAAATGTTTTATGAAATGATATCAACTGGTAGCAAAACAAAGTCGAGGAAGTATTAATACTCTCTTTTTTTTCTAATAATTTCACAAAACATTTTCTTTTCCATAAATTTTGATGTGATTAGAAGGAAAGCAAATTTATTAACATCTTACATATTGTATCAATTACTTATCATTGTGACCAAATACCTGAGGCAGGAGAGAATTATTTGGCTCCAAGTTCAAAGCATTGAGCACATCATGTTGGGAAAGGCATGGTGGCTGTAACGACCCTGTCAGTGGTGGTGGGAGCTTCTGGCTTGTTAAGTCACAGCTATCCACACGTTGCATACTTCCAATATAACGTGGTCTAGAGTAAGTAGTCTAAACATTCTAATTCATGCTGCTCTCACTACTAGTCAGAGACGCTTCTCTATGGAGAGGATGATGGAGAATGAGGAGACCCAAAACTCATCAAGTCTGAAAATGAAAGGCTGTCGAGAGCTCTCTGTCAAGTCCTCTAAGGCTCGAGGGAACCTTGCAGAAGGGAGAGGGGTGCTAAGAGCCATAGGGAACCGAAGGAATATTTGGGGGCTTCTTCTCCCAACATGAACTAACTGGTATCTTCATGACCTCAGAGTGGCTGCCAGTACCCTCATGCAACCTGCACTGCTCTGAGCTCATCAACTTTTTAAATTTTTTTATTTTTATTTTTAAACATCTTTATTATGAATAAGTTTATACACTGTATGAACAAATCTTGTGAATGTGCCCCCATTTCCCTCTTTTCTGTCCCCTACCTACAGGGGTCTTCCTCGGTGTGCATTCTGGATCTGCCCATAGGATAAGGGGTATGAACTGCACCAGAGGTAGCCAGTTTTTCGTTGTTTTACAATACAGAAGGGGGAAAGAAAAAAAAAGCAATGAAAAACCTATCAACATTTTGATATGTGCAATGGATAAGGATAAAAGGAATGAGACAACAGACCCATCGTGTAGGCCCCAAGTGAAACACTTGAGACAGTGGCAGGGCAACCACAGCCAATCACTCATCCCAGGTTAACTCAGTGAGACAGACACCAATGACTTCCAACACAACTTAAAGTAGAAGCACAGAGACTCTTAAGGTCACAACAACAACAATGAAACAGACTCAAAATTCACCCTCCATGGCTCAGGGAACTGAGCGGAAGAGGGGGCAGAGAGATTGTAAAAGCCATGGTGGGAGAGATTACCCAGAGACATTACCCCCTCAGCTACAATTCATAAGGGGGGGGGGCAACCTTGTTGCCTCCGTGCTATCCATAACCCCTTGCCTTATTGATCCAGTGTGCCCACCGAGGAGGAGACCCAGTGGATTGGGGACAGGGGGGAGGGAAATGAGAGTATCAGCACAATATTTACTCAATCAATGTATCTAATTTTTAGCAATAAAGATAAAATAAAAAAGAAAGAGAAAAAATTTTTTTAATATAAATAATTAATACACAAAAAATAGTAGCTTTTCTATATGCAGAAGACAAGCAGACAGAAAAAGACATCAGAGAGACTGTCCCATGTTCTATAGCCTCAAAGAAAATCAAATACCTTGGAATATCACTAACCAAGGTTGTGAAGGACATATAAGGAAAATATTGAAACACTCAAGAAGGAAATAGAGGAGGACTTGAGAAGATGGAAAGATATTACATGCTCATGGATAGGGAGAATCAATATAGTAAAAATGGCAATCCTGCCAAAAGCGATTTACAGATTCAATGCCATGCCAATAAAAATCCTAACCTCTTTCTCCACAGACATAGAAAAAATAATCTCTAAATTTATTTGGAAGGGCAAAATAGCCAAAACTATTCTAAGTAAAAAAGCCTACTCAGGAGGTATCACCATGCCTGACTTCAAAACATACTACAAAGCCATAGTAATGAAAACAGCATGGTACTGGCATAAAAACAGACAAACAGATCATTGGAACAGAATTGAAGACCCAACTTTAAATGGAAGTAACTTCAGTTATTTGGTCTTTGACAAGGGGGTCAACAATGTACGCTGGGCCAAAGATAGCATCTTCAACAAATGGTGCTGGACAAATTGGATAAACACATGTAAAAAAATGAAAATAGACCCACTCCTTTCACCGTGCACAAAAATTAACTCCAAATGGATCAAAGGCCTCAATATAAATCCTGTAACCCTGAACACCCTGGAAGGAAAAATAGGAAGAACTCTACATGAAATAGGAGTAGGGAAAAATTTCCTGAGCAAAACTCCAGCAGCCCAGGAAATGCAACAATCACTTAACCAATGGGACCTGATCAGGCTCAAAAGCTTCTGTACAGACAAACAAATATAAATAAATTAATAAATAAATAAATAAAAACAAATCACAGGAAGGAATACCTGGAAAGAAGAGAGTCCTCAAAGGGGTGTGAGTAGGGAGAGAAAGTGATGAGCAGGGAATATGAGCAAAGTATAGTATTTCCATGTACTAAAATTATCAAAATTGTACGAAAATTTCCCTTCCTAAAGGAAGGAATGGAAGCATACAAGGAAAGATCAGAACAAAAACCAAAACCCAGCAAGGTGAACACCAACTCTTATAGCTCCATATCCAGTAACTGGGATTTGTAATGGAATCCTCTGATCTCTAAAAGACTTGGATAGCTCTGTTCCTCCAAGTGTGTCTCTGTGTAGCCTGTCTTTTCAGCCAGATCTTTCCTGAGGCCACAGCTTTTCTTTGGAGATGTTTCATAGTCTTAGTGAGGCAGTTTTGAGGAGACAGGGCCCCCAAAGTAAACTAAAAGTGGCTGAAGACTATCTCCTGGGGGAGTCACTCCACTTGATAAGATAATCACCCCTTCTGAGAAAGCCCTCTTGGGTGATTTCCATTTCCCAGATAACCTGACATCAGACACCTGGTGCCAGGAATGAACTGACAGTCCAGCTGCCCATCCAGGGGCCTCACATAAAAGACCCCAATCATGGTTTCTAGGTGGGCTTCTCCATTTTCCAGAAACCCTGCTAATGCCCATTTTCATTCGTTCCCTTTAGCTCGAAGCTCTATCTCTCTAACCTCTCGCTCTCTGAAGCTATATCTTAATAAAATCGTTCTAAATCTTATCCTCTTATCTGGAGATTTCATTTGTCAAAATTCATATGAAAAGGACCTGAGAAGGCCACTGACTCAGTTTAATTTCTGTGTGGCCATGATCTTCCAGGGCCCTAGCTCCTGAGTTACTGACAACCCAAGAGCCAAGATAAGGCTCTGATGATCTCCGTCACCCTGATTTCTCCATGGCACCTGAGTTCTCCATGGCACCTGAGGGTTCACCTTCACAGCTTCATGCAATGGTCTCTCCAGGCCATCTTGCAGAGATTCTGACCCTGCCGTGCTATTGCCTGGCTTCAGCAGCTCTCTGGAGCCATGGTGAAATACTCCACGACCTCCTCCAGTTTGCACCATGTGGATGATGGAGCCAAGGTCTGTCAGCTCACAGTGGGGTTTGCCCCCCTTAGATGGCAGCTAGAGGTGCCTCTATATGGGACTGGGGAGGGTTGGGAGCATTTAGAATTCTCTCTTCAGGCCTATTCTACTAGCTATGTAGTGCACACCAGCAATCCCACTGTAGAGGGCCCACAGTGGGATGGGGGCAGGGAGGAGGGAAATGGTGGTACTAATGCATAATTTGTTTATACAACGTTCCTACTTAATACAGTTAAAAAAAAAAAGGAAGGAAGGAAGAAACGCTTGGGAAATCCTAACCTCCAATGGCAAGTTTCTTCTCAATCTCTCCTGCTCACTCTGTGAATGTGGGTATTATTTTTTGGAGTCTTTCTTGTATACACATGCTCATATTTTCTCACCCAAAGCAAGGAAGACACCTCAGGAAATGTATCACTTACTCATTTTTCTATTGTGGTATTCCTCTCTTGAAAAGTAAACATACATTCAAACAATTTTCTTAAATTCTCCTTATTATTATTATTGTTAAATCCATTCTGTTTGTTGAAGAAAATGTCTCCATTTTCTTAAAACCTGATGCATGTTCTTGCACTAACCATTTTTTTCTGAGCCAAAAGTTACTAGTCTGAACTTTCCTGTGTTCTATACGACAGTTTCTGGTAGAGCTCTTATATGCTTAGTTATGAGTTTCATTACTTTACTTTAATCAGCACTTAAACTAAATTAGCATGAGAAGCCACTGCTCCATGAACAAGCCAATCTCCTTTTAGCTAATATCGACAAAGACTGACACAGCACTTCCACAATGTGTAATGGAACATTTAACATTCAAGTCATTAAGAGTGCATTTTTCACAAGACTATCGGCATTGTATTTTATAATGTAAAGTAGTGGTCATCTACTTAAAATGCTCTAAAAATTTTAGTGTGCTTAAAATAGAATTGTTTTCTACTTTCCTAACTTCCTGTCAAACACTCTCCCCTTCCTCAGTGCCTCAGGTTGCTGATCCATTTTCTGTTCCTCCACCCATCAACATCTTTCTTTCCTCAGAGTCTGTATGAGAAGGTCAAAATGTGAAATTAAAGAAGTTGTTCACTTCTTAATCTTTCAGTATTCTGTCCACACATCATCTACTACTAAAGGCTATGTAGACTTCTGAGTGTCCGTCTAAATTAGCACATACAGTTGTATTTACTTCATGCATTGTCTAAAGTCATGCTGTCATATAGGAGGTCTATGTGATTTGTTTTCTGTCTCTTCCTAGAATTAGAATATAACCTCAGGTTTGAAAGCCTCTTTCTCTGTGGATTCTCTGTGGATCTGGCCATTCTCTCTTGTCATTAAATAAAAATCCTGGAGGGTATTTTGTTCAGGGTGCATTGCATATGTGAATGGAGGTTGTCAATAAAGTTAAAAAAAACTCTGGGCCCAAGAAAGTGATCTCCCAGTCCTCTCTTTCTCTCAAACCCACATACACAATGGTACTATGTATGACTCAGGTTGAGGTACTTGGGGGACATGTTGCTTTCTTGGGCTTCTCCTCTTCCTTTCTTTTCCCTCCTTCTGCCTTTTCTATTGCCTCTCCATGCTCAAAGCCAGCTCCATTCTCCTACAGTGAGTCTATCATGTCAACAGGACACATGTCATATTTGGAGCCCCCAAGATGATCAGCACTGAGTCAGGTGACATATCCTTCAGGCAGGATTATCATACCCTCATTGACCTAAACACAGTCAAAATATAAAGATGATTGTTCTTTTCTCAGAGTTTTTTTTTCTCTGTATGACCTTGAATCACACACACTCTAGAGATCTAAAGAGGTGTTTAGACATTCACACCTCTTATTTTTCTCCACTCTGTTGATTGCCAGAGCTGTTCACACTTCATTCAGTCTTTCCTCTCATATCTGTGCTACATGTGAGCTTGCCTTCCTGGAGCTAAAATAGCTCACACACAACAGATCTCAATCTTCTCTCCCTCCTTCCCTCCCTTTGTCCCTTCCTTCTTCCCTCCCACTTGTGAGATCTCTCTC
>PVHP010048310.1:0-12569 GCA_004024765.1 Zapus hudsonius | reverse complement strand
ATAGATGATAGATGATCAATAGAGGATAGTGGAAATATAAATAATAGAAGATATATGGTAGTTTGAGATAGCTCAGTAGATGATGGATCAATACATGATAAATATATAAATAATAGCAATAGAATTGGATGATAGAAAGACAGATGGCAGAGAAATGATAGATGATAGGTTGGTGTTGCAGTCAGCTTTCTAGTTGCTGCGCAGAAAGAACCCAAACAAAAGTGGCTTGCAGAGAAATGGGTTTATTTGGCTTACGGACTTGAGGGGAGACTCCATCCTGGCAGGGAAAATGATGGCATGAGCAGAGGGGTGGACATCACCTCTGCCAGAGCACTGCAAACAGCTGCAGGAAGGTGTGCCAAACACTGGCAAGGGGAAGCTGGCTTATAACCCCCATAAGCCCGCCCCAACAACACAACTCTAGTGAGGTTGTAATTCCCTAACTGCCATCAGCTGAGGATCAATCTATCAGAACACCTGTATCAAACCATGACAGTCCGCCCCTGGCTCCCACAAACTAATAATCATACATGATGTAAATACAATGCATTCAGCTCAACTCTTAAGTCCCCATAGCTTTCAACTGAGCTATAATACCAAAAATAAACCCATAATGGCACAGAACATTCACAATGCAAAACATGAGGCACAGCAAAAACAGATTGACCAATACAAGATTTAAAACAAACAGGGCACCATCAATCTCTAACTCCAAGTTCAATGATTCTAACCAATAAGTCTCTTGGAGATTCAAATCCACCCCTCCAGCTCGGCTACTCACAGTCCGGGAAAACTTCATCTGGTGCTGGCAGCTCACCTTGGCACCCATCCATAGTCCTGGAATTCTTTGGGTCTCCATTGCAACCCACAGTTCATCCTCGTGGCTCCATCGGGCTCCATGCAGGCAACCTTGCACACCTGCTTCACACGCCGATGGCCATTTTTCAAAAACAAAACTGTGTTGCAAATCCAATGACCCTCTCTTTCTAACCAATCTCCATTCCACAGAACTAGGTGGGCTACCAACTTATTAATCCAGGGGGGGATCAAAGCATTCAGGCCCCTTACTTCAAAGAGTCCGCATTCTTCCTGTTGTTCCAATGCAGACCAGCTGGCCCAATCTCAATGGTTTTCATCTCTCAAACAATTGCAGGTGAACGGGCAGCAGTTTCGACCCAAAGATCTTTCTGTGCCATCTCCATCTGCTCACACCAGTCCATCTTTACGTAAAACAACCCTGCACGGGTTCCCAGGACACAGGCAGGCAGAAAACAGCAAGCCTCTCATGCAAACTGCTTCTGGCACAGTCCTGACCAAGTTCTTTCTCCCCCTCGTAAGCCAAACCTCACAGTCCATAGTTCTCATTACATTCAGGTCTTTCAACTCTGACCAGAATGATCCATGAAGCTGTACTCACAACACTGTGAGGCAACTCTTAGGCTGAGATTTCAAGTTCTTCCACATTCCTCCTGTAGATCACTTCCAGAAGACCAAAGCCACGGAATCAGGGTTCTAGCAGCAACAGATGACCCCACATCCTGGTACCAAAACTATTGCAGTCAGCTTTCTAGTTGCTGCGCAGAAAGAACCCAAACAAAAGTGGCTTGTAGAGGAATGGGTTTATTTGGCTTACGGACTTGAGGGGAGACTCCATCCTGGCAGGGAAAACGATGGCATGAGCAGAGGGCTGGACATCACCTCTGCCACAGCACTGCAAACAGTGGCAGGAAATTGTGCCAAACACTGGCAAGGGGAAGCTGGCTTATAACCCCCATAAGCCCTACCTAGTGAGGTTGTAATTCCCTAACTGCCATCAGCTGAGGATCAATCTATCAGAACACATTCATTTGTTTGTGGGGGACACCTGGATCAAACCATGACAGTTGGTATGATTGACAATAGATGATAAATTTTAGGTCAGTAGATTAGATAGATAGATACAAAGATAGATAAATAAATAGATAGATGATGATGATGATGAAGAAGATAGATAGATAGATAGATAGATAGATAGATAGATAGATAGATAGATAAAAAGATGCTAGATAGGTGGATAGATAGATGATATATAGACAGATGATAGATAGATAGACAGACAGACAGATTGATGATATACAGATATATAGAGATATATAGATAGATGGATGGATGGATGGATGGATGGATGGATGGATGGATGGATAGATAGTTAGATAGACAGACAGATAGATAGACAGACAGACAGACAGGCAGATAGGCAGGCAGGCAGGCAGAGATAGTAGTGTCCTTTAGAAAATCCTAAGGGCACAATTATCCTCTGTGAATACTGTCCAGACTTACAGTCCTCCCAGGCTACTTCCAAGCCAACATGAATTGCACCTTTGGCAGGTGAGCAATGAGTGAAGAAGCACATTTGGAACCAGTATGATTGTGAGTTCTTTGCACTCATCCCTAAGTAAACAACAGGAGGAGTGAGGACATGTGAGAGGTGGTGGAGCACTTCCTGGAGGTTTCCACTTTCACAACAAACAGGTGCCCTTCCATCCTCCTGGGAGCAAGCACTGGTCTACTAATGGCTGCTTGAAAGGAGAGAATTCATTTGCAGCTTGCAACAAGCTTGAAGAGAGAGAGCCAGTCAATTAGTCTACAGGGTGTCCCAGGTTTAGAACTCCAGAAGTCAGGCTGAGACAGGTGTCCAAACCCCTTTACACACCAACACCAGGTTCCTTGTCCTTAATGACATGGTAACAAATTCGACAAATTAGCAATCAACAAAAAACATAATTGAAAGGATAGGGGGCACTGAATTGTGGTATGTACAATAATCATCTGTTTTGACAAGTATAATTTAATCTTACTTATTTAGAGTAATATTTCATAGTAAACTAATGAATACACTCTTGTCCCTTTTGTAAAAGTAATGAAGTACCAGTAATAGGACACCTCACTGTGCTGTTTCTAAATTGCCCCTGGCAGGTAAGGGAAGACCACTTTTGGGTTTGCAGAAAAACAGCTGGGTTTGTGGAATAGCAGCATGAAACTGAGAATTCACTTGGGACAAGTGTGGACACTGGACTATGCTTGCTGGTTAGTGACCACCTAACATTTCAAGAGATGCTTTGGGTAATGTGTTTCTAGCAGTTTCTTTCTGGTTCAATTGAAATCTGTTTCTTCTTTGGGAAATCACCATTTTTAAGGGTATTTTTCCATTCTAAGAATGGAAATACTTGAAATACTTGAAAATGTTTGTATTTCTTGCAATCTCTTTTCCTCCAAGACAAGAAGAATAAAAACCTCAAGAATAACTGCTCAGGCCTGCATCTATCTCCCTGTCCAGTCATTGGTTTGTTCCCATACTGAGCTGTTGATAAAGAGACCCAAGAAGTCCCCAAAATGTGACATACTTCTGTCAAAGCTCTTGAATACCTGCCCCAGGCCTAAGGTAAGACCCTATTGCTGAAGAAATCACAAAGTGTCATCAAACAACACGAAGAGATCCTTCTAGATCCAGAATGATAACCAGCTCCCAGATGGTAGCATGTGTAGCACTGGAAGGCAACTGCATGAGTTGCCAGAGGAAATTGGTCAATGATATTTGGAGAAAGCAGAGTTCCTAAGGACATTGAAAATAGAACTCCCATAAGGTCCAATAACCCTCCTTCTGAATAGAAGCTCAAAAGAAATGAAATCTCAGTAGTACTATTTAATCAATAATGAAGATATACAATATAGACAGTTGTCACAAGAATGCTGAACACAGGGACACATGGCTTATGGAAGAGACCAGCAAGTCAAGAAATACTCATCTGTGTAATAGTGGCACTAGACATAGGAGGGTAATTAATGCCATACTGATTGGCTAAGAGATCTGCTTAGTGACAAGGAACCCTTAACTGGAACTGAGAGCCATGGCAAAATCCTGGACCAAGACCTGGGCTCCTAGGGTAAATTTTCACTACCAGAGAGCTACAGAGAGGCTACACCTATTAGGAGCTAGACAAAATAGCAAGGTTTGTTTCACTTAACCTATATTGATCTCACTCTCCAATAGAGACTCTGTTTGTATTTTTCAGAAGGGAGTGAGAGAGCCAGGGACAACTCAATTCCACCAAGACATTGGATGATGGCTGACATACTGGCAGGAGTCAAAACATCCCTGGCCTTCACCCAGGGCCCAAATGAAACCTATGAGAAAGTGATGAGACAAACAGGAGACCAATCACCACAGCAAGTCTGATAACCCATGAAAGGCCATTGAAGACAGATACTAAGAACCTAGGGCAAAGATCTCAAGATCTCAACAATAAAGCAGACCTAAAACTTACCCACCATGACTCAGGGAACTGAGTGAAGAGGGGGCAGAAAGAATGTAAGAGCCATGGTGGGAAAGAATATCCAGAGGCATGCACCCCCCTCAGAAACCAGGCACACAAGGGGAAGAAAAAAAGAAAATCTATCTACCTCAGGTACAGTCCATAACCCCCTAACCTATGGACAGATCCAGTATGTGCACCGAGGAAGTACCCAAGTGGGTAGGGGACAGAGAGGAGGGAAACAGGGAAACATTCACAAGATTTGCTCATACAATGTATACACTTACTCATAATAAAGATATTAATTTTAAAAAAAAGAAAGCTGAAAAGAGCCAGGGGCAGGGTGGGAAAATCAGCAGAGAACATGATGGGTAATAAGAGCCAGAGGAATGATTTCAGGAAGGCAAAATTTCATGCTGTCTTAGTTTTATGAAAAAAAACCCTTATTTTTATTTTAATAAATGAGACAAATCCAAGACAAATTAAAATAAATGATTCAAAATTTAAAAAAAAACCTTGGATTTAGCCTTTTTAAAAATGTCTTTCCTTTTCTGTATTCACTGATAATGACTCAAAAACATTCATCTTCAGCTTATTGAGATATCATTAACAAATAAGAATTTTATATACTCAACATATATAATGAAGTTTTGATGTATATATAAATTGTGAAATACACTGATTTAATTTGCAAATACATCACTTCACATAATAATTGTTCCTTCCTTCCTACCTTCCTTCCTTCCTCTCCTCTGCCTCCTTTTTTGCTCCCTGCATTGTTTTGCTTTGAGAACCCTGAAGCTCCCACTCCCCTCCTGTCATATTTCAAGCACACGAAACAATAGGACTAACCACTGCTGCATCCGACCTGAAGCTGCTTATGGGAGGAAAGGGTTTATTTACAAATTCCAGGAGAAACACCATCAATGGCAGAGGAAGCTGGCTCACTTTAGCATCCACAGCTGAGGAAAGCCACCTCCAGTAGCAGTAACCACCAACAGCCAGAGCTCCAATTGGCTTTGAACACACCTTAGGGCTGGGCTACAAGTGCCACTCCCAGTGACACCTCCTCTAGCAGGCTATTGGAGACATAAATAGGAAGCTTAATCTTAATCAAAAGTCCCTGAAGCTGCACTGGAGAAATGGCTGAACAGTTAAGGTGTTTGCCTGCAAAGCATAAAGGCTCGAATTCAATTCCCCAGTACCCAAATAAAGCCAGATGCGCAAAGTGGCACATTTTTCTGGAGTTTGTTTGCAGTGGCTAGAGGCCCTGGCATGCACATATCTTGCCAGCCCCCCACCCTCTCTCCAGGGTGTGGTGGTGCAAGTATTTAATCTCAGCACTCAGGAGGCCAGACTGATGTGAGTTTGAGACCAGCCTGAGACTACATAGTGAATCCCTGGTTAATAAGAGACTCTACCTCAAAAAAAACAATCCCTGAGGCTATGGGGGACATGCGCTTACACTCATACCACCACAACCACCATCAACATGCTATATGTCTAATTTCTAGAACTGTCCACTTTACATAACTAAATCTTTGTATCCTTTAGCCAACGTTTCCCTATTTGTTGGTGGAAGTGTAAGTTGTAGTCACCAGGGAAATCAGTACGGAAGTTCCTACGGACATTAAAAATAGAACTCCCATAAGGTCCAATAACCCTCCTTCTGAATAGAAGCTCAAAAGAAATGAAATCTCAGTAGTACTATTTAATCAATAATGATGATATGTAATCAACCCAAGTGTCCATCAAATGATGAACAAATGAAGAAAATGAAATATACACGTTCACATACAAAATGGAATATCGCTCAGCCTTTACAAAGAAGGAACTTGGCTCAGTCTCAATTTTCTTGAATGCTGACTCCTGTTTTCTCAGCCATTTCAGCTATGTTTGTGGTAGCCTCCATCCTAGACACAGTTTTTAAAAATATATTTTATTTATTTAAGAGAAAGAGAGAGAGACAGAGAGACAGAGAGAGGCAGACACAGAGAGAGAATGGGATCACCAGAGCCTCCAGCCGCTACAAACTACAAACTTCAGGCACATATGTCACGTTGTGCATCTGGCTTTATGTGGGTCCTGGGAAATTGAACTCGGGTCCTTCTGCTTTGCAGGCAAATGCCTTAACCCTTATTCACTAAGCCCAGGTTTGACAGGTGAATCACTAGATGCTGTCGTGAATGTGCCAGCACTGAGCTCCAAAAGTCTTCAGTACCATCGATGCCAGCAACAAACTGAAGATGATATTCCCAGATTGGAATATGAGTCTCTCAACAAAAAGTCCTTTCTCTTTCCAAGTATATGTTCCTATTTCTCCCTAATGTAAACCTTGCGTTAGGGGTCTTGAAAGCCTTGCTATATTCCCAGGATCCTGACAAATCGTTCATTGTATAAGCTGTTAAGTAAATTGATCATAGCATTTTGCACTCCCCTATGGGATGCAAAAGTGAAAGAATTTCCTGGGCTGGAGAGATGGCTCAGCGGTTAAAGTACTTGCCTCCAGTGCCTAAGGCCCCTGGTTCAATTCCCAGGTACCCACATATGCCAGACCCACAAGGTGGTGGCCCTGATGCTCTCTCTCTGTCTCTCTGTCTCTCTCTCTGTTTGAAAAAATGAATATATATATATATATATATATATATATATATATATATATATAAAGAATTTCATATCTGCATGTGGTTTCTCTTTTTATGTTTGCATAGTATATTTGGCTCTATATTGAGCCCCTAGCTTCCAGGCAGCACCCAGGGATACAAACATAATGCAACCAAAGAAGCAAAAATCCAGCCAATGCCTGGGCAGCTTGCAAACACACTCCTTTTGGATTCACTGTCCCACCATTTAACACTTGAACTTTCTGCTGCTGAGATTTGGAATGAGGGAGCTTAATTAGTCAACAAGACATGACAACATTCTGTTACAGTGAGATTACATACACCTATGGGGTGTTAGGCGACACACAGTAAAACCCAGTGACTTCAGAGACCTGAAAATAGTGTTATCTTCCAACAGCACATGGGGGAATGTTCCCAGAGATAAAACACACAACACAAACGGTGGCTCTAATTGAAATGAGATGGAAAAATGGAGCTGTAGAATTCTAAACACATTTTCTTCTTCCATGTTCCTATACGGGTCCGGTGAACTGATTGACAAAGAATTGTGAGTATTTTGAAGTAGAGAAAAGGATTTGCATTTCTAGAAGGGTTTAGTCCACGGACCATACAAAACTATGCAGAGATCACAAGGCTGAAGTTTAATTTCTATTCCACTTATAATTTATTACATATTTCTCGATATTGATGCAAAATGAGTATGTCTTCTTCGTTAGAGGAGGAAGATGCTTAGGGCCCACCAGTGATCCACATAATGATGTGATGTTTCTAATGGTGATACTTTCTATTGCATAATAGAAAAATCAAAGCTCCTGGATTTAGGATCAGGTTCTGTGTATGAGTGCAGAGCAGAGCCCCGGCTCACCAAGTTGGCCAGGGCTTGTTTGCTTTCTCTTTGTCACCTGGGAGACATCCAACCAGCCACCCAATTTTGACTATGGAATGGTCTCCTCATTCTGGTCATGTGGCATCTCCTACACAGCATCTCTGTCCTGCCAGCATCGCTCAGAGCCCAGAGAAGCATCTCTGCTTCGGCTGCTTTCTCACCCATCACTTCACTAAACAAGCCTGATGATCCCAGGCTTAGGGGACAGGACAGTGAGTCAAGTGTCCTGAGATCTGGCCACTCTCACGAGAAAAAAAAATAGAACAGAAAACATAAAGACAAAGAAAATGTAGCCAAAATGAAGGGTTGGAGTGGAAGAAAGGTATGGTTTTGTGTTAGATGATCAGATTAAACTGTCTAAAGGAAGTGATATTAAAGACACCAGGAAGCAGGTACAGAAACAGTGGGGAACCACTGCTCCATCACTTCCAGGCCTTCTGTCAGCACCATCAGGACCACCGCTCTAACAAGACAAGTGCATGGCTAGCCTGTGGTGGCTTCAGCCAGCCTCTCTCTCTCTCTCTCTCTCTCTCTCTCTCTCTCTCTCTCTCTCTCTCTCTCCCTCCCTCCCTCCCTCCCTCCCTCCCTCTTCCTCCTCTCTCCTCCTCCTCCTCTCTCCTCCTCCTCCTCTCTCCTCCTCCTCCTCTTCCTCCTCCTCCTCCTCTTCTTCCTCCTCCTCATCTTCCTCCTCTTCCTCCTCCTTCTTCTTCTTCTTCCTCCTCTTCCTCTTCCATTCTCAGGAGCTCCCTGAGGAAAACACTGTAATCATGATAAAATCTTTAAGGCCCAATCTTAGATATTCAAAAGGGGTGATTTAAATGTCTGAAATTGGTTTTCAGGTAGGTGTGGTGGTGTATTCCTGTAATCCCAACACTCCAGTGGCTGAGGTAGGAAGGTGAAGTGTTTGTACTGAGTTTGTGGTCAACTGAAGTTACATAATGAGAGATTGTTGCTCAAAAATAAATGAGTAAATAAATAAATAAAATAAAATAAAATAAAAAACCATCCACAAACTAATCTAAAAAAAAATACTCTCTGCAAAGCTCAACTTTCTGAACAATGTCTATATTAAATGTGAAATTCTACAGGACATCATTGTATTCTCATGGGTGCTGGACTCTCACAGGCTAGACAAGAACAAAATTCCAGAGGAACCCCAGGAAATGCAGACTTACTATTTTCACGTTTTACCTATGATTCCAGGTAACTGTGTACAGAGGTTCAGCCAGGCAGGCGATCATCAGTGTCCTTAAAAAGTGTTTTTCAGGCTGGAGAGATAGGTCTATCAGTAAAGTGTTTGCATTGCAGGCATGAGAACCTGGACCTGAGAATGATCCTCAAAACCTGCGTTAAAAAATGACAAGCCAAGCTGAGCGTGGTGGCGCACGCCTTTAATCCCAGCACTCAGGAGGCAGAGGTAGGAGGATTGTCGTGAGTTCAAGGCCACCCTGAGACTACACAGTGAATTCCAGGTCAGCCTGGACTAGAGTGAGACCCTCCATCGAAAAAAAAAAAAAAATGACAAGCCATGGGATGATGGCTGACATCCATCGTGGCAGGAGATGAACCACCCCTGGCCTACCATATAGGCCCCATAGGAAACCTATGAGAAAGTGATGAAATAAACAAGAGACCTATCGCCACAGTGAGTCAGATAACCCAGGATAGGTCAATGGAGACAGACACCAAGGATATCCAACACAACCCAAAGCAGAAGTCCAGAGACACTTCAGATCTCAACAATAAAGCAGACTTAATACTTACCACCATGACTCAGGTAACTGAGTGGATGAGGGGACAGAAAAATTGTAAGAGCCATGGTGGGAGAGAATACCCAGAACCACTGCCCTTCCTCAGCAACATCACACAAAGGAAAAAAAAACCTGACTACCTCTCATACAATCCATAACCCCCTATCCCATGAACTGCTCCATCAAGGAGGGCCCCCAGCAGGTTGGGGACAGGGAGGAGGGAAATGAGGGGACCATCATAAGACTTGCTCATGCAATGTATCTAATTATTGACAATAAATATGGAAAAAATAAAAAGCCAGATATGGTGGCACCTGCTTATAATTCCAGTACTGGGGAGATGGAGAGGTAGATTCCTAAGGCTCACTGACCTGTTAGTCTAACCTACTTGGTGAGCTTCAGGATAGAGAGAACCCTGTCTCAAAAAAAAAGTAGACAAGCAGGAAGAAAGCAAGTGCCAGAGGATGGGGAAGAGTACCTTGCCATGGTTTCTTCAGAACACAGAGGAGCCCATGCATCTGAGACCTGACAGGGACTGCCATTCTCTGAACAATATGTACATAAGCTGTTGCTGAACCCAACAACATCTCAAGTGGAGGAGGGTAAAATATAAGTAAATGAAGGGCATCCAAGTAGCAAAGGTACTGGTTGGAAAGAAGGGGCTTAGTGTAAGGGGGATGGTGGGGAGGGGACAAAATAAGGTAATAGGGAATTATGATCAAAATATGGTATGTGCATGTATGAAAAATGTCAATAAAAAAGTTTAAAAAAACCAGTTCCTAAGAAGCATCACTCAGTGTTGCAGTCAGTTTTCTAGTTGCTGCACAGAAAGAACCCAAACTAAAGCGGCTTGTGGAGGAATGGGTTTATTAGGCTTACGGACTCAAGGGGAGACTCCATCAAGGCAGGGAAAACGATGGCATGAGCAGAGGGCTGGACATCACCTCCGCCACAGCATATATCACCTCCGCAAACAGCGGCAGGAAGGTGTGCCAAATACTGGCAAGGGGAAGCTGGCTTATAACCCCCATAAGCCCACCCCCGACAACACAGCTTCATCGAGGTTGTAAAACCCAAACTGCCATCAGCTGAGGATCTATCAATCAGAACACATTCATTTGTTTGTGGGGGGAACCTGGATCAAACCATGACCTGTGGGGTTGTCCTCTAGCTTTCACATGCACACAGGTACCTACATACCTGCACCTATATCAATAACCCGAAACACATACCATCCACATAAAAAAGTGCTTTTCATTTAGGAGGCTGAAGAAAGACCATTCATTCAAAGCCAGTCGGGACAACATGGAGAGACAGTATCTCAAAACCAAAAGAAAAAAAGAAGAAGCAGGTGGCTGTGCTGTTTTTGCTTTTTCCTTAGGGTGGTTGAGAGAATGCTGCTGAAGAGTCAGCTCAGTGTATTCAGCGCCACACAGGGACTCAGGCATTGCTGACTCCCAAGTGACAGACAGGCAGTGAACCCTGAGGTGATGCCTTCCCACCAGCAAGTGAACACACAGGGAACCAGAGGGCTTTCTTCACTCTCCCACCTGGTTCATGATGGTACTTGCCTCATTTCTAACAGGGTTGGGTGGAGGAGGTCAGCTTATTATTATTATTATTATTATTATTATTATTATTCTGTAAATAAGCAGGGGCTGGTTCCTTGTCCATTTGGGATGGCAATTAGAATGGACATGACCTCAAGGTACCCCACCCACTGGTTAAGATCAAATCTTTGTCTTTGGTTTGGCAGTTTTACTGAGATGGGGTTAAGGTGAGGTTTGGCTATCTGAAGTTATCTTTATTTGGACTCACCAAGAAAAAAAATTTAAAAAAGGAAAAGAAAATGAAAAAGAAAGAAAGAAAAAGCCATGATTTTTTTTTTGGGGGGGGTTTCGAGGTAGGGTCTCACTCTAGTCCAGGCTGACCTGGAATTCACTATGTAGTCTCAGGGTGGCCTCGAACTCACGGTGATCCTCCTACCTCTGCCTCCCCAAGTGCTGGGACTAAAGGCGTGCGCCACCATGCCCAGTAATATTTTATTTATTCTTTTTCAAGCAGAGAGAGAGAGAGAGAGAGAGAGAGAGAGAGAGAGAGAGAGAGAGAGAAAGAAAGAGAGAAAGAGAGAGAGAGAGAACACCAGGGCCACCACATTGTGGGTCTGGCTTACGTGGGACCCGGGGAATTGAACCCAGGGCCTTAGGCACTGGAGGCAAGTGCCTTAACCGCTGAGCCATCTCTCCAGCCCTGAAAAAGCCATGATTTTCACAAACATTGGCTCAACTCTTTTTTTCTGTTATTTTCCTTTGGTTTTATACATGAGGTAGATTACCTCTGACCTGTGGTCTAAGAGGTAACCTTTTGCTCCATATGGGGGACGTTCTTCAGTAATTTCTTTTCTATGCATGCTTATTTAAATAAAATTAACTCAATTAAATTACATTAATTTTAACTGCTACATTCTTTACATTTTAAGTTTTTTTTTCTTTCACACCTATGTAATATTCTGAAGAAGTCATGGTCATGGATAGTGATAGTAGTGATATCTTTCCCTTTTCCTGTATCTTTGAACATTTCACACATACTCATTCCAAATGAGTTCTGCACTTGGGTAATTGACTTGAGTGGAATTGATTTGTCTAGTGTGTGTTTTATTGTTTAGCTTTGGCCTTGGTGAGAATTCCAACCATCCTGTGGTAGGCCTTGACACCTGGTTTATTTAAATCCCATACTAGATAAACATACTGGGTCTGTTTGTGCAGGACCTGAAATGGCAGGCAGTCTTCCCAACAAACCTCTTAATGAGGGTATAAACCTTCTCCTCACCCAGAACCTGGCACTTTGGAGCAGGAGAGGAAAACAGGCTTCATTATCAGACCCAAGTGTACTACAGGCCTCAACTCTGCTTCCTGTGCTCATCACACTCACGCCCCTTGACAGACAAACTGGAAAAGCACCCCTGTGACCCCATTCTATAACTGCTCAGTGTGTGCTCACACTTTGTCTTAATTTT
>PVHP010048309.1:0-12437 GCA_004024765.1 Zapus hudsonius | reverse complement strand
TTACCAATAAATAAATATTTTTTAAAAACCCTTTTCTTATACAAGTCAGTCTTGTAATTCAATGTCAACACAAGAGAACACAGTTTTCCTTGGGTGTTGGCCTCTACTCCATTGGCCTTTACTGCTGGTCCACTTCTGCCACCTACTCCCAAGGCCACACCTTGGGATGTTCTGAAATCTACATCGCCCTGTGGTTTACTACCTTTCATCTGATTTTGACCAAGTCTATGGATTGCTTCCTTCAGCCTCTCCAGGCCTCTTCTGGCATGTTTGTTTTCTACTCAGTCTCTACACACACATACACACACACACACACACACACACACACACACACACACACACACACACACACACACACCCTTGTCTTTCTGCCACATCTGGGTGGTAAACCCCTACCCTGGACCAATCTCATCAACTGTTGCCTCTGCTCAGACATGCAGCCCAAGTACACACACCTGGGGCCACAGTCTCAGCCTACTTCATTATGAAAATAAAAAAATAAAACTTAAGAGGTTTAGAATAGCCATATGGAAACCTACTTTTTTGGATAATGGCACACCCAGAAACCACAGATTGTTACTAGGAAAATTTCAGTGCCAGGGATTCAACACCTTCCAGTGAGCTGTTAGACAGGGATGTCCCTGAGCCCCCCCCCCAAAAAAACATTACAGGAAATTGTCAAGGTTTTTATTTGCCTACCAGAACAAGATGGTAAGACTCTATTGTTGAAGACCCCATAGGCTTTGGTGGTGGTCACTAGGAAATCAAGCTAGAGCTGAGCTAGAAATTTCCTCCATGTTGACCAGCTGACAGAAGGCTGGAAAAAGCTATGGCTGCATACAGCCCCATGGGAGAGAGAAGGCACCAATGATGGTAAACAGCAGTGAACCTTGCAAACCTTAAGATAGGCCAGCCAGGTCAAAGGTGCCAACTGGTGCAATAGTGGCATGTCTGTGATGGGAAAATAAACTGCTCTCTAGTTGGACTGGAGGCTGGCTCCATGGGAGGGAATACATGCCTGGGATTGAAGACCTAGTCAAAAGCCTATGGCAGGGGAGGTCATGGGCCCTAGGGAGTAATACCCGTTGTTATCTGGCTAAATGCATATATTATGACCACCCAACTGTCTTATAAACATTTTCTTCTAATAAGTATTTTCATGTATTAATGCTATTCTCACTATTGGCTACAGAAAGTTCTCTGCAGATAGCAATGACCACCAGGATGACTCAAAAGTCACCATAGCCCTGAGAAGTGACAGTGAAGTGTTCAGCACTGGGACTGAACTCAAGGCTCAGGGTCCATTGCAGAAGATGTGGCGGAAAGATTGTAAGAGTCAAAGGAAGGGTAGGACTGCTTACAATTCAATCTTCCAAGCACAAAATGGCCTTGATATTCATGACTTCACAGTGCCTGACACTACCTACAGGGAGACCTTCATAACAGGAGGAAAAGATGATGACATCGAAACAAAACAGACTAATTGAGAGGGAGTGGGGATATGACGGAGGGTGGACTTGAAAGGGAGAAGGCGGGGGTGGGGAGGGAATTATCATGGTTAACTGTTTATAATTATGGAAGGTGTCAATAAAGTCTTTAAAAAAAACATTGAAATATTTTTTAAAACCGAGTAACCTATCGTCAAATACTTTGGAAGATGGCTTTGCTATATCTCAATAACAAATCAGTAAATGATATTTCTCACAACAGCCAAAGCATTGAAATAAGTGTTTTGTTGCTGTGAGTAATTCTTTGAATGTTCTAGTTTCCTCATTCACCTTAAACCCCTCATTATCTTTCAGATATTAGAGCAATTTGTCTTAAGAAGGAATATGATCATTTTGATCCCATTTTATTTTCTGATTAATATTCTAATAACACTTCTGAGATTATCTTATAATTTCACTAATGGTCCTTTCTCCTTTTATTTCTCCAATACCAAGGAAATGCACATGGTAAAACTTAAATATATGACCAAGTATAAACTTCAACATGATCAAGAAATATGGTGTGTTTGTTCCTTTTTAAGGTCTTTCTGAAAATGAGTCAATCTGCTTTAGTTTTTCATTCCACACGTGGAAATTATCCTTATCCCTATGAAGTGAGCAGTATTACTCCCATTTTACAGGCTATTAAATTAAAGTTCCAAAATTTAAAGAACTTGTCTAAGTCATTCTTGGTATGGCTGCTCCAACCCCCAACTGTACAATCTGAACCTATCCTACCTCCTCCCAAAAGGCCTGAGGGTATAAAACGAGCCTTTCTTTATAACTAAAGAGCAGTTGAAATTTTTAGAAAGAATAGTCACAGGGGGAATATCCACAAATAATTAACTGTCTGAAATTCAAAGGTTTCATTAGTAAATGAAACATTTACTGGTGGTCAGGAGCCTCCTTGCCTACACTATAACAACCATTGTGACTTTTATCTACAGCAAACACCCTTTGTTCTCTACTCATTCACAAATAGGCTTTCTACCCTGTTCCTCAGTAAGAGGCACCCACCAGGAGAAAGAAGCAGGAAGGTACATGTGGGAATTCAACATGGCCACCCTCAAGCTCACACCTGACATGCACATGCGTACAAATTAAGGTAAGGCCAAGAAATTTGTCCAAGTGCTGTTGTAATCAGGCTGTGGAAAGAGCCCTCTGACTTGAAATCAAGCAATTCTCCATAATCCCACCTGCTACAGATGGTGAACTGAGCTTCAGAAACCACCTGGGTGGGAGTCATCTGTGCTCTCCCAGGGATCTCACTAATGGATCCTTCCCATGCATGCATGGCATTGTAGATAAATCTGACTGTGTATGGAATCAACAGGTCCATCCTTCTTGCTCTAATAGTTCAAATCCCTCCCACCCAACTAAGGCACTGGAATCCAAGGTATTCAATGTACAAAGTAGCTACTCCACAGTGAAAGAGCCTGGTGTGCTCTGTGGTATTTATTATACCATAGTGACAGCTTCATGTATGTATGTTCCAGCTGACCTAAACCTATGCTACTCCTTCCATTCCTCAGAACCTGGAAGCCAAATGGATAAGGCAACTGGGTAGGAAAGAAAAGAACTTGCTTTCTTTTGATTTTGATTTTTAAAGTGTTTTTATATTATAAACCAATACAAATCATTTTTGTCCAAAGAAAACACACATGGCTTTTTAAAAAAATGTAAATATTTAGTTCTAGGATACATTTCGCCTCTTTGAGTTTTTATTATAATGAGAACCTGAGAAAAAAACAATTCTGTTTACTCAAATCACATTCCTCCCTTTCTTCTTTTGGTTGTATAAGAAAACATTTCAAGACAGACAAAACACTATTTGGTGAATGTTGGTTGTCTTCATTATTTTCTGAAGATGATGAAAGGGTAAAATGAAATAATGCTACATACACTGTGTGGGATGATTTAGTAATAGTATGTAGGCTTCTCACTTCCTAGCTTTGTGAGTCTCCCTCTGTGATGAGGTGGCTTCAATCCTGTCCATCAGGATTCTCTCACATTCTAAATGGTGCTGTCTATTTGGACACTGCAGTGATGGAAATGCTCTACATCTGAGCCATCCAATGTGGTTGCTAATACCCACATGAGGCTATGGAGGAGGCCTGACAACGGGGCTGTTGTGACTGGGAAGCTGAGTTCTTCATTTCACTTCATTTTCATGCCATTCAACATTAACCCCATATGGCCCCATATGGCCAATGGCTTCTTATAGAAGGCAGCAAAGCTCTAAAAGAGCCTTTCAGGGTTCATCCACGACCATCTTAGAACTGAACATCAGGATTCAGGCAGCCTTTCAGGTAGGTCAGTCGAAGGCACATCTCAAAGATGCTCTGTTTCAGAGTCTGTATGGTCACCTTCTCCACAGCCATGGAAAGTGGTTCACCATGGCGTAACAGTACTCAGAAGAGTTATCTCCTCTAGCATCTCCTCACAGGAAATTCTTAAGAAATACAATGTCTTGACATTGCCACAGGTTCTCAAATGCTGAAGTATTCTTGAGAAAATAAATAAATGAAAATTAAACTTACAATCTGAAATATTTCATTTTATACAGGAATACTCTTCAGACCTACTCTAATTCCCCTGAGTTGACAGTCTCACCAGACCCTGGGACTAGGGAGTCATTAGAAGGAATATCAGAATCTCAACTTCAGTTGGGTCTGCTCAAGCCAAGACTTGAACTGCCAAGATGCAGCCCTTCCCTAGAATCCCATGGTCCACACAAACAGGAAATCAAAGTCATCTGGAGGTTTGACCACTCTTGTTTTCTTTTTAAGGAGAGAGAGAGAGAGAGAGAGAGAGAGAGAGAGAGAGAGAGAGAGAATGAGAGGGCATCTAGCCACTGTAAATAAACCCCAGATGCATGCACCACTTTGTACATCTGGCTTAATGTGCATACTGGGGAATTGAACTAGGGTCCTTAGGCTTTGAAGACAAGCACCTTAACTACCGGGCCATCTCTCCAGCCCAGGATTGACCACTTTTGAATTCACTTAACAAACACTTCATGAGCATCAACTACATGTAAGCACAAAGTAGGGCATAAAAATATAAAGTCGAAGGGCATAGTTTCTGACTTTTTTGGGACTTGTGTTGGGGGGGGGGAAGCCACATAAACACATTAGGACCCACAACTGTAAACAGCAAGTGTATAATGAGTCCCAGAGAACAGCAGAACTCTGCAGAATGTCACCTAACCTACCCTGGAGAAGGAGGCAACCCCCTGAGCTGAGTCCTCAGAATAAGAGGGAGTTAGTAAGGCAGAAGCAGGAAGGTGGCACTCCAAGCAGCGTGGCCAACAGAGGTGGGAAGCAGGCTAAAGAGCCAGACATGCACAGCAACAGGCAGGAAGTGTTGCTCAAATACCAAGTAGAGTTAGGGAGCAGTGAGACCAGAGGCTAAGATGCCTCCAAGGGTCAGAAGGAGAGTCTGGAAGTCCGTGTTAAGGATCTGGGTCTTCAGTGTGCATTTCCTGAGGAAGCAGCATGGAGGGTAGCTATGCAGGGACAAAAAGGCTATCACATCAGGGGGAAGAGAGAGAGGGAACATTGGGACTCCTTAGTCAACCAATCTCTGTTGGCTAATGAGAAGAAAACAGCAAGATTATGTCCCTGTCTCAGGGAAATAAGACAGAAGAGAGACAGAGGAGGACACCCAATAGCTTCCTTTGGCCTCTGCATATGCACACACACACCTGCACATACGTGCATATACCATAATACATACTGAGAGAGAGAGAGAGAGAGAGAGAGAGAGAGAGAGAGAGAGAGAGAGAGAGAGAGAGAACTCAGAAATTTCCCGAACTAGGAAAGAAACCGTAATTAGAAGTGAGCTAGCATGGGTGACTAGGTGGATGTGGGATCTAAAGAAACAGGCATTAAGGATGACTCTCAGGTTATTAGCTTTGATGACTCTATGGACGGGGCTAATGGAAATAAAACAAGACCAGAATGCACTCACATGCATCACACTCTTATTCTCAGCCAGGCACTGTCCCTTCTGGGACAGATATCATTTTTATCTTCATTTAAAAATGGAATTAAATGTCTTGCACAAAAGCCAGGTGTGGTGGCTTATGCCTTGAGTTCAAGGCCAGCCTAAAACTATAGAGTAAGTTCAGGTCAGCAGCAGAAAGGAGGGGGCAGAGTTGATGCAGTCAGCTCCTTGACGGTCTAAGCCTCCTTTCAGACATGCACATGGTAACCAGTGGACAACTGGACTCCATGCTGCAGTGCAAGGCAGAGACACGGGACCACCAGCCTATAGATGGTGAAAAAGACCCCAAGGCAGATGAAGCTCTAAAGCCCGGGGTTGAGAGAAGCTAAGAACAATTCTCCCCACACTTAACTCCAAAAGCAGAGCACGGGCAAAGAAAGAGAAGCTCGCTAAGGTGATAGACGGTAGAGGCAGCAAGAAAAAGGACGCATGGACGTCATGCAGGCCACACTCTTCAGGAAAGACAGACAGGGCAGTGAATGAAACGATGAGCTCCAGAAAGGCAAGGACAGTGCCATATCCACAGGCCTTAACAAGTAAGTAGGTCATTAACACTCATGTCATTGGAATTACGAGGGTCAGAGCCTGTGACCTGGAAGCCCTAACAAGCCAGGCTCAGCCACCCATCATCAACAAGCCAATTCAAGAGACAAAATAACAGTGAAAAGCAGAAAAGGAGATTCCTTCGACATGGCTCCATGGGGAGCAGGATGAAGAGGTCCAGAGACAATGCCTCTGAAGTCCATCTTCTGGGTCCTTATGGGAGGTTTGGGTTTAAGTAGATGACAAGAGGAATGCATAGCTAAGCAGTCCTGGTCACAGTGTGGCCCTGCCCATGACTGTCTCTCCTCTGCAAGGTGGTCTGACAGGTTGTCAGCATAATGTGAAATCTCCTTCCTTCCTCCTCTGGCTGGCACCATGAGCTAGCTTCCTGGGGAAATTCAAATTCCTTGTGGTGTCTGCTTTCAATAATTGGTAGCCAAAAGGAGGAACATAGTATCTCTTTAGAATTCTCTTTAGTTCTGTCAAGATAGTTACAGGCATGTGAAATACAAAAATGGGACACACTGAGAACATTTCATGGCCAAGGAGGGATGGTTCTGACACCAAGGTGGAAAGTTCGGAAGAGTAAGGAAGGGGTCTAGACTCGCAGAGAAAGGCCAAGTAGATGGGAAATACCTGGAAGAAACCAGGTGAAGACAATGGGATTACACTTGTTTGCAGGCATCAAAAGGAAATTGATGGCCAATGTTGCACTTGATTATGTTCAAGGTAAATAAAGTTGATGCAAAGTCACCTGCATTCAGTAAGCACTCAATTGAACAAAAAAGAAAGGAAGGGACACCACACTCCTGCAATTTGGCACCCAGCAAGAAGGGGAAAGATGGCTCAGTGGTTAAGTGCACTTCCTGTGCAAGCATGAGGGCATGAGGGGGCATGGAACCACCCAAGTTTGAATCCACAGATCCCATGTAAAGAGCTGGGCATGGGAACACAGATCTGAAACCCCAGTTCTGCAAAGGAAAGGAGCAACCAGGAAATTGCCCAGGCAGGTAAAAAACAAAAACAAAAACAGCAAACCCTGGGAACAGTAAGAGACTACAGCACAAATTAAGAATAAGCAGAGTGATAGAGCAGGACATCTCCAACGTTCTGCTCCAGCCATTGAAGGTGAGCACCCCCCACCATTGCAGGCAAGTGCATGGGACCCTGGAGGGCACACTAACACACACACAGAAGAAGAAGAAGAAGAAGAAGAAGAAGAAGAAGAAGAAGAAGAAGAAGAAGAAGAAGAAGAAGAAGAAGAAGAAGAAGAAGAAGAAGAAGAAGAAGAAGAAGAAGAAGAAGAAAAGAAAAGGAGGTAGTTCTGACTTCAGTGTGGTCCTAGAGGGCTGCTGACCAAGGTACAGGTGTACAGATGTGTCACAGGATCCAGGGTCCTGACTCATGTTCTGATAATCCTTCATTCTACAAAGTCTACTCACCACCAGATGCCCACTGATGTTTTTGATTCTACTCAGGGAGGTTTCCAGTCATAGGACAAAATGGCAGAGAAAACAGAGGAGAGCCTAGATCCATCAATAAGACAAGAAGATAGCCAACTGCCCACCATGAGACTTTTTACCTCTACCACATCTTCCAGGGCCCAGGAGAAATTGCAGAGGAAGTGATATCATGAATACTCCTCTTATTACTAGGCTGACAACCAGCCCCAAGGTGATGGTGACAGACACTTAGAATAATCAAAACCTAGGCAAGCAGAAATCCAGAGGCTACAAAGAACTCAACACACTAAATCAGACTCCCAACAGGCCTGCCATAGCTCAGGGAACATTGTGGAAGAGGGGGCACAAAGATTGTAAGAGCCACAGAGTGGATAGGAATACCCTGAGGCACGGTCCCCTACCACCCCAAAGGGACTGACTGAGGCCTTCAGTATCCCACAATGACTACCATAACCCCACTGAGGAAGACCCCAGGGTAATGGGAGTTGGGGTGAGGGGATAACAATGTGTAATTTGTTATAATATACATATTATAATTTTTAAAAACTAAGGAAGATAATTCTTTTTCCCCCTGAAGACTTCCAAGACAACACTTAATAAATGACCCAGCTAGCACTACCACTGCAGTTAAATCCTTTGACTCTTGTGAGACAAAGACCAGCTGATATTCAAAATAAGTCAGTGGCAAAACCAGAAGTGGTCTGTCAAGAGATCACAAACAATCTGGAACAGGAAGTAACGCAAGGATGAAATGGGTACCAGTTCTCCCCCACTTGGTAAATGGACAGGACGTCCACTGGGGAACAGTGACAATGGAAATACATGATTCCAGTTCCTCCAAGCCCCAAACAACCCGGCTCACAAGACCAGGCAGCCGCCAGAACAATGGAAACGTCAGCTCACCCTCCTGTTCCGTGCCCCCCACCTCAGCTGCCCTCCCACTTCCTCTTTCACCCAGTGTGAGCTGTCATCTTTCCATGAAGGAATGCCAAGCGCTCAGGCGGTCTGACTGGCACTTCCTGCTCTTCGGGTTCTCTGCATGCTTCAAAAGGGTGGTGATGTGGTACCGGAAAGATGACCTCCTCGTGGGCTGGGCCAGGTGTCCACCCTGGTGAGTCACTGGCCAGTTTCTATCATGTAGAAGGTGATCTATGAATAAAGACTGCCTTTCTCCCAAGGGGCCCTTCTCAACTCAGACTGGGTCATCCAAGTATTCTGGTGACAGTCACCCAGATTCCAGGATGACAAGAATGTATAGGTAACAAAAAAAAATGAAATCAATCATGACATAGCTATATTAACAATGTTGGCCCTGAGCAGTCTGGTGCCAAGAAATGAATGCAGAAGCAACTTATAGCAATAGTAACTGAATGTTTTCAGTTGTAATCAGAAAACCATAAAAATCTTCCCTTAAAATTATGTAGTATTTTAAAAAGTAAAATAAATTGAAATTAAAATTAAGTAAAAAAATAAAATTATATAATGGATATTTTTAATAAAGAGAGAAGAAAATTGGTTTTGGTCAATATTTGGTCAATATTAAATATTTGCTTGGTAGTCATCCTTTAAAAAAAAGTCTTCCATTTGATCTAAAAGATGCATTAAATCATACATAAGAAAAAGGATCACCTATTTCTAGCAAAGTTTTACTATAAATCTTCTTCCTCAGGAGTCTGTCTTAGAACTGCTAGAGATGAGCTCATCTCTTCTTCAAAGAGTTAAGTTTTTAAAAAGCCATAAAGACCAAAGTAAGTCCAGAGTTCAGATTAACCCACATAAAGAGATTCTAAAGAAGCAGATTTTTCTAATAAGAGATAAACAAGACCTGGCTGGCTTGGGGAGATGGCTCAGCAGTCAAGAAGAGTACTTGCCATATAAGCATGAGCACCTGAGGGAGCCTGGACTGTCCCAGTTTGATTTCCCAGCACACACATAAACATGCTGCACATGACCATGAGTGCCTGTAGGTCTGTAAACCCAGTCCTCGACATAGACCAGAGAATCCTTGGGGCTTGCCGACTGGAAAAAAAACTCACTAACACAAACTGGTTGAGCGAGAGACTAGTCTCAGAGAGACCAGTGGATGAGCAAAGTGAGGAGGACTCCCAATGTTCTCATGTGGCCTCTGCACAGTGCACATAGGGCACACACATCTGCGCATAAACTACACACATATTACACAACAAATCATGATACCCACACACAAGGGCACACCCTCCCCCCCCCAAAAAAAAGAGGTTCATGGCATGCATTGCGATAAAAAATGGGATGAATTTTCACAGAAAAGCAGAAAAGAAGTTAACTTAGGAGAGCTTTCCTACTGCAAGCATTGGCATAAAGCAGGGGATAAATGTTAAATGACATGCTGGAAATGAGCTTTTTCCAGTAAAGAAGGAAAGGAGATAGCTCTTCAAAGTTTATTATATGTTTTCTATAAGACACATATGTACCACTGAAAGTATCAACCCAATTGTTATTCACTTCAAACTGGTAAGTTTCCTAAGGCAGAATTATATTCAAACATTTGTTCATTTATGCAAACACTCACTTGTTGAAAGCCTAGTAGTATACGCTAGGTATGCAAGGTATTCAAAGTATCTTCAGGAACAAATCACACACAAGACCTGTTCTAAGATTAACAATATGAGGAAGGCAGAAATGAAGCAAGTGGGGGTTGGAGAGATGGCCCAACAGTTAAGGCACTTGCCTGCAAAGCCTAATAACTCAGGTTCCATTCCTCATTGCCCACCTGAAGCCAGATGCACAAAGTGGCACATGCATCTGGAGTTTATTTGCAGCAACTATAGGCCCTTGTGCATCCATTCTCTCTCTCTCTCTCTCTCTCTCTCTCTCTCTCTCTCTCTCTCTCTCTCTCTCTCTCTTTCTCTTTCTCTCTCTCTCATTACAAATAAATTTTTTTAACCTTTTAAAAAATGAAGCAAGTAATTCCAAAATCAGGGTATTATGCAAAAAAAAACCAACTGTAACACTTTGGAGAATACACAAAGGCCCCACTGGTGAAGTGGACTTTAAATAAAGAAACAGAAACTTGGAGGGGAAAGGAGAGAGTTCCAGGACAACACACACACACTCACAGAGCTTGTGCACAGGTCCTATAATTCATTTGTGTGTTGCCACAGCCTGGCACATAGTAAGTACTCAAGTAATGCTTTAAGTTATTAATGTACTTGAAAAATCTTTCTAAGGGAATAACCTAAATACAGAAAGAGGAGAAAGCAGATGGTTGAACTACAGGTACATAAGGGTGATGTTTGCCATCACACCAAGCATAGAAACAGCGAGAAGAATGAAGCAAGTTACATGAGCCAGTGAGTGCAGTACTGTGAAGTCCTTCTTCCATACATGCAAAGCAGCAATTATACAGTTAAGCAGAAAGGGCAACAGACAAGGATACTATGACTAGAAGTACGAAGGGTACGAAAACAAGAAGTACTATAGGTGCCCATGAATGACTAATAAAAAAATTAACCACACAATTAACCAACCATCAACCATTTATACTCCATACATAAAATTGCAAGTTCTTTTGTTTTTAAGGAAGTATTATATCCAATTTTCAGATAATGCCCATTTAGCCCAACTACATTTATTCCGGCCCCTTAAGAAGTGGAATGTGAGAACTGGGCAGATGTCTCAGCGTGTAAGAACACTTGCTATGGAAGCATGAGGTCCTGAGTCCAATTCTCATGTAACCAAAATAAAATGTTAGGCATAGCCATGCATGCCTGTAATCCCAGTGCTGAGAGGGGCAGAGGCATGAAGACCACTAGGGCTCACTGGTACTCGAGCACACACACATGCACACACACCACACATGTACACACACACATGCACACACCACACACACACACACACACACACACGTGCAATGTTACTTCATTAACATCTCACACTGCTATGCAGCCTTATGCTGCCATTAACCAATCTCCCTACATTTTATTTCTCCTGTTGTCAGTATAATGAGCAGTGCAAAGCATCAAGGAGGAAGAACCTTAAATCTCACATGGTATTACATGGAACTTATTTTTCCTCAACTGATGTTATAATATCTGCTACATATTTTTCCTATTATAATCATCATGAAAAATTCTAACAAAATATTATATCACAAAGGTTTGATATTTTAAGAAAAATTCTCTAGATCTCAATATAATCACTGCTACAGATTTCTTATGTGTATTTCCATTTTTTTTTTTTTTTTGGAGATAAGAGTCTTTCTATATAGCTGTGGCTGACCTGCAATTCTCTACATAGGTCAAGCTAACCTTGAACTTGCAGCAGCTTTCCCACCCATCCTGAGTACTGGGATTACAATATGCACCATCACAGCTAGCTTAAGAAGGAGGTCTCCTTGTCCTCCTCCCCCATCGACCTCCTCTTCCTCCCTCCACCTCTCCTCCTCCTCCTCTTCTTCCTCATCCTTCTTTGCCTTCTTTTTAAAAAAAATATATTTTCACTGGGCTGGAAAGATGGCTCAACAGTTGAGCCACTTGCCTGCAAAGCCTAACAACCTAAGTTCGATTCCCCAGTACCCACGTAAAGCCAGATGCACAAAGTGGCACATGCATCTGGAGTCTGCAGTGGCTGGAGGCCCTGGCATGCCCATTCTCCCTGTCTGTCTTCTTTGTGCTCTCTCTCTCTCTCTCTCTCTCTCTCTCTCTCTCTCTCTCTCTCTCTCTCTCTGCATGAAAGTAAATAAATGAAAACTAAAATATTTATTTTCAAGGGGAGAGAGAAAGAGAGAGAGGCAGACAGAGAGAGACAGGAAGAATAGGTACACTAGAATAGGGCCTCCTACCCACTGCAAATGAACTCTGGATATATGCATCACTTTGTGCATCTGCTTTTATGTGGGCACTGGGGAATCAAACCACAGCTGTTAGGCTTTTGCAGGCAAGTGCCTTAACCACTGAGC
>PVHP010048308.1:0-12587 GCA_004024765.1 Zapus hudsonius | reverse complement strand
CATCCTGGTAAATTCACTTAAGTCCCAAAAAACCTGACGCTGGAGCCCTTCTTCTGTCAGCATGCCATGGGCCTTCATGCTCTTGTTGATGTTGCACCTTCACACCACCCTGAGGGAGACTGAGGGCATGATGTCAGTGAAAGGACCTTGAGGGAGAGAGGGATGGTCCTTCAGTGGGAAGGGCCTCTAAGGCAGGGGGATGACCAGCTTTTCCTAGCGAGCACACATTTCCAGGTGGGTCTGTGGCGGCAGGAAAGTGTGGATGAAGCGGGAAGACTCCCATGCAGGGAAGAGTAGAGAAAAATGAATACTATCTTCAGGCATTTTATCCCCATCTTTTCTCGCCTTTATTCAATGAAAATGAAATTGAAAGATTCACATGCATAGATGATGTTTAAAATTACTGATATAAATATCCATAAGACAGAATAGAAAACCTAGAAATAGGAGCTGGGAAGATGGCTCAGTGGCTAAAGGCGCTTGTTTGCAAAGGTTTGCTGGCCCAGGTTCAATTCCCAAACCACCCGTGTAGGCACATAAGTGCCTGGCATTTGTTTGCAAGGGCAAGCTGCCCTGGCACCACACACACACACACACACACACACACACACACACACACACACACACAAAGATATTTTTAAAGCCTAGAAATAAATTCATATGCTTATAGCTGACTGATTTTTAGCAAAAGTGGCAAAAACATATATTGAATGAAAGACACTTTTCTCATTAAATAGTCTGAGAAAATGGGGTATGTACATACAGAAGTTAAAAGTATACCTTTCTCTGTCATCAAATACAAAACCAAAGTCAAAATATAGCAAAGAACTGTGTAATACTTCATACTATAAAACTACTACTAGAAAATATAGAGGAAATATAGAGGCATTGATGTGGGCAAAGATATTTTTGGATAAAATCCCAAAAGCACAAAGCAACAAGAGCAACATAGACAAATGGATTATGTCAAAATGATAAACTTTGGCACACCAAAGAAAGCCACTAAAAGAGTGAAAGATGGCTGAAAAAATAAAGATAGTATTTGCAAACTATTCCTCTGACAATGAATCGATTTTCACAATATACAAGGGACTCAAAACAGCTCAACAAAAAGAACTGGTAATAGCATTTCAAAATGGGAAGATGAACTGGATAGATATTTCTCAAAAGAAGAAACGAATAGCCAATAAGTTTTTTTTTTATTTTTAGCATCACTAGTAAAGAGGGAAATGAAAATCAAAGCCATAGTGACATGCCACTTTACCCTGTCAGAATGGCTATGTAAAAAAAAAAGACATAAATCGATAACAAAAGAAAAATTCTTTTCACTGTTGGTGAAAGAGGACACTAGTATAGCCAAAAACTCCAAAAATAGAATTATTATATGACCCATCAATTTCACTAGTCAAAGGAAATAAGTACTAAGAAGATACCTGCACTTTTGTGTTGATTGCAGAAGTGTGTACAGTAACTGAGATAATAAATTGACCAAGATATCCACTGGTAGATGAATAAAGGATCTGTAATATAGGTGGTTGATGAAATATTATTTGGGTATAAATAGAACCAAATCTTGTCCCTTACTGCAACAAGGGTAGAATTAGACATTTAATGAGTGGAATAATCCAGGCATAGAAATATAAACAACACATTCTCATTGCATGTGTCAGCTAAAATAGTTGATCACTTTAGAAGTTGAGTATAAAATAGGGATCATAGAGACTAGAAAGAGGAAGGAAAATGGTGGATAGAGAATGTTTGGATAATGAATACCAAACAAGATATAGATAGATAGGAATGAATTCTGGTGTCCTATACCAAGTAGGGCGAGTATAGTTTAAAACAATATATGTCTGAAAATGCCTTAAGGTGAAGAGTGCAAGGGATCCCTACACAAAGAAACACTCATCATCTGAACTTGAAGATTACAAATGCAACTGCTATTCGGTTACGTAGTAAATCTGAAAAGAGAATAAATAAAGTCAACCTGATAACCAAAACAATAAAGTATTGCTGGTAGCTTTTTCTGGAAAAGTATTGTTACAAAACACCCTCAAACTTTTTTTTTATTTGAATGCAAAGGGCTCAGCTTAACACTTAGAAAAATGTCCGAATTGTTTTAAACAAGATAGACTTTTCTTTTTCATGTAGCATGTCAAGCTGGGCAAACTCCAGGGGTTAAGTCAGTGTGGGGAGCATTGGGAATCTGCTCCAATTTACGCAATCACACAGTCAGATCCCAATTCCAACTACAGAGAAGGGGCAAATCGAGGAACAAGAAGAAAGACTGCCCTTTTGAAAAAGCAGGAAACATCAGCCATACTCAAAATTTCTGCAAACTCAGAACTTGCTAGTATCATACCCATGTTCAGGAGAAGCTGAGAAATACATACTTCCATGGTTGTTATACATCCAAGTGAAAGTTCTGCCTAGAATGGAGAAGAAAGTGAATGTAGAGGAAGGGCAACCATGGTGACTATGGTTTACCTTAAATCAAGCAATGTACCCTTACAAGTTGTCACTAATTAGTACTGACTGGTAATGCGCCTGATGATCATTTTTACTATATGAAACTAAATTCCAATAATTCCCTTTGTAAGGCAAATGAAACCCCATGGAGGAAAGGCTCATATTTCATTACTCAATCCTGGACTTGTGATCTTGTCACTGTCAACATTAAATGACAGAGTTGTTTTCACAACCACCACTGAGAAATTCACTGGGGGTGCAGTGTGATGAAGCACAGAGTTGAGAGGGTTAAAGTGTCTGAGAATATCACAAATAAGAAGAATGATTATAGAATATAGCCACAAAGAGAATAGCAAATGGGATAACATGATGCCCACAACTTATCCAGAGAGGCTGTAAGAAGAGACCACAGAATGCAGAAGTGAGGAAGGGAACATTTCTGTTCTCCCCTCTCCAATTTCACATTTTCCTCGGTGGAGGTTTAAGTAAAGATACTAACTCATCCACACCTGCAGGTTCCTGACTCCATGTGTGGACAGTGGAGCAGCAGGTCAGTGTTTGAGTAATGAAGGTCAGGAAGCATCCAGAGAATCTGAGAATTGGCACATTGATATTGAACATCAGCACTGATCGTGAAGATCTTACAAAGTCCTCTATGTTCTCATTTTTCCACCAGATGCATAATTTCTTTTTTAAAATTTCCATTTTCTTCCTACAGCAGACTCCAGTATTTACAAGTACTTCATTTATTTGACAATTCTATATTAATATTTGGGATGTTTTCCTCTTACTTCTTAAATGTAATAAATCCCACTGAACATTTTTCATACAAATTATTTTTCCACTATTGACTACATTCTGAGAGTGAAAAAATTGCCTGTTCAAAGTTAGTCAGGTCTTGACTCCTTTTTTCTAGTGTCTTTGCCTGTCTAGATGCACCAACCATTTTGGCTTATTTCTTCAACAAAATATTAAATACATTACATGCACCTACATAAGTTACAGCATACTTCATTTTTGTGGGTGATAGAAAATTTACTCTCCTCACTGTAGAAATATTCATGGTTAATAACTCTCCTGCCTCTTCCTTCCCCACATTTATATAAATTAATATGGAGTTAGGACAAGGATAGAACAATAACAGCATAAGAAAAGAAACATTCAGGAAGTATTCTTGTGATTATCAAAACTTTGCGCCAGTTCTTGTAAGTTGAGCTTGCATGCATTTTAGAACTTTATTCCTCAAAAATTTAAATACAGGAAAACATTGTATTGTGGCTAAATTTAAAATAGCAAAGGATTAAGAATTACCTAAAATGATTCACAATATAGATATTATTTAAGATTTTTATTTCATGCATTTCATAAATTTACAGTGGTAAATTCAAATATGCACAAGTATAGGCATTGTCTATTTAAAAATGAGTATAATTCACAATTTTATGCAATCTCTGATTATTACAATGCATGATGCTAATCATAACATAATAAATTTTTACATGCTTACCCTTGGTTAGAGAGCTTTGGTCACTATTTTATTTTTTACAATATTCTGAGCTATCAAAATTCTATAATAATCTTATAACTTACCTTGGTTTCTGAAAATTTTTTCTATTCACATTTTCAAAATTCAATTTCAAGTGTTCTTCATGATGAGAGGAAGATGTCACTCCAAATTTATTAGTCGCAGATGATTTGTTAACAGACATAGTTACACATATAAACCTAAAGAAAGACATTAAATTTATGTTAGCCTACAAATTCACTCACAATTCTAAATACTGTGTAAATCCACTATCTGTGAAAAAAGATAGCAGGAATAAAAATCAGGTTTAAGAACATCTTATTAAGGAACTCTTAAATTCAGATGTGGGAATCAAATCTAACATTGAATCCTATACCATGGGTTTTCTATTATGCTATGTTACACACTCATTCATTCATACATTGTGTAATCTTTATTATAATTTTTCAGTCTAGCTAGCAAAATGACTGCAAAAACAGCATATTACATACAACGTACAGCATAGTATCTACGAAAACAAATTTCACAAGGAGATGAATAGATTTGATGAGCTGCGCCGTGCCTAGTTTCCTTACATGTAAACTGGAATAGCATCTCCTCATAGAGTTCCTATGATAAATAAATAGCTTACTATATGTAACTTGCTCAGAATGGAGCAAGGCATAAAGGAAGTTTTCTGTTAAGTTATCATTATTGGACTACTATAGTTAATGTTTGTCATTGTTAATTTCTTTTTATCTCTCTTGTCTTCTTATCATTTAGGTCATGCTTTCTCAGCCTGACAGGGAAGGCCAGGCAGCAGGAGCATCTAATCCACAGTCAGAAAGCATATTTCTTTTCCTTTTGAACAGTATCAACAAAACTAGGACAGTGCATTGCATTTAGTGGAGTATTTAAATAGCAAAATGAAACAAAGAAATAGCTGTTTGTATTTTTACTAAATTATTTTCCATTTCGTTTTTAGATCACTAAATTTAAAAGCAAATCTTTTATATATCAGTTAATATTTTGACAGAAAACATGGAGCATGTGGTAACTGAAGGGATTCCTTCTAAATTTGGGTGTAGCTATAAAACAAGACAGTCCAGTTTGCAGGGTTTAGCAGCAAGAGGGTAAAATTTTCCTATTCTTAGGATTACAAAGTCAGCTTTCTAGATGCTATGGAGAAAGAACCCAAACAAAAATTCTAGGAGAGACTCCATCCTGGCAGGGAAAATGATGACATGAACAGAGGGGTGGACATCACCTCCACCACAGCACTACAAAGGGCAGCAGGAAGGTGTGCCAAACACTAGCAAGGGGAAGCTGGCTTATAACCACCATAAGCCCATCCTCAACAACAAGCTATAATAAGATCAGGGTTCTAGCAGCAAAAGACCCCACTCCTGATACCAAAAATGTTGTAGACAACTTTCTAGTTGCTGTGCAGAAAAGAACCCAAGCAAAAGTGACTTGTGGAGGAATGGGTTTATTAGGCTTACTGACTCGAGAGGAAATTCAATCCTGGCAGGGAAAACGATGGCATGAGCAGAGGGTGGACATCATCTTGGCCACAGCACTGCAAACAGTGACAGGAAGGTATGTCAGACACTGGCAAGGGGAAGCTAGCGTATAACCCCCATAAGCCCACCCCCAACAACACAGCTCTAGTGAGGCTGTAAAATTCAAACTGCCATCATCTGAGGATCTATCAAGCAGAACACATTCATTTGTGGGGTACACCTGGATCAAACCATGACACAAGGGAAGACAGACACAAAAAGACCAAAAAGCTTGATCCTTTAGTTAAGGGATGTAACCAATCTAAGAATACCTTGAAAGAGGAAGCCAGGAAACTAGGGACTCTGACCTTATTCTCCTCCACCTCCCATTCCCCTCATTCATCTGCTGTGCCTCCAATTAACTAATATGTATTTCTAGAAGCAGAAGGCCCAAAGCAAGCTTAATAAGAATGGAAACTAGCTCTGAGGGTCGATGGCAAAATATCTGTCAAAAATATCAAATATGCAAAAATAAGTCTACTGCCACTGCTGTATATCAAAGTCTATGTCCAATAATTCACTTCTGTTGGAATGTAAAAGGAAAATTTTAAGTCATCAGCTATGCTGACCTGTGTAGGGGGATGTCATTCACAGTGGGCCAAATTCTAACTTTAAGTAAATACAATTTTTCACAAGAAAGAGTAATACTAACAGTTGTGAATATTAATGTTGGGCATTTCCACCTCAAAAAAACACTGCATAAAATAACTACCAACTCATATAGCAAGTACATTGAAGTATACTTTAGCACAGGTAGCCGCCTGCAAGAACAATAGGCAAGAAGCAGAAATAATTATTTAACCTAGAAAAACATTGGTTATAATTTACTCATCATAAAATAAACTTTACTATTTCTAAGAAAAATAGCTTTTATAAATGTGGCAACAGTATCTCTGCTTATAAAAATTTTTTAAATATTTTTAAATGTAGACTAGGCAATCTACATGCATATATTACATTCCCTGATATCAAAACACAGTTAAAATAAAAAAAAGCATTTTGAAAAAAAATAAAGTAGTCTTCCATATACTGTGAAATACAATGTCATCTATGGATCAAAAAACTGAAATGAATAAAATTCCTAAAATACTTGGAGCTATTAATATCATTTTATGTAAAATGTATGATGTGCAACAAAATGGCACTTCAGAAGAAATGTCATATAAACATTTAACAAGGAAAGGCAAGCCAAAATTAATTAGCTAATATAAGAAAAGATGAAGATAAAAGCAAAATATAGCTCATAAAAGTAGAACTTTAAATGATTTTAAAGAGTAAGTACCAATGACCTATACAGAAAAACTCAAAGAGAGCAAATAAACCAACATGTACAAAATAATTGTTCTTTGGAAAAGTTAGAACTAAAATTATAATAAAATTTTATTTTGTACTAAGTATAATAGCCAGATTTAAAAACAAAGCAAATTGACAATAAATTCTGTGAGTTGTAGAAAAATGGAAATCTCATTCATTGTTGAAGGAAGTGAGAATAAGCTATAAGCAATTAGAAAATCCATTTTTCTGTGCCTGATTTAACATGTAAATTAACAATGAATCATGGGCTGGGGAGTGGATAATGCACTCACTGTTCAAGTTGGAGTACCCAGACACCATGTAAAGCACCACAAGACATGATCGGTTGTAATCCCAGCATGCTGACAGCAAGATGGGAGGCAGAAACAAACATGCATGCACATGCGCGCATGCGTCCGCACGCATATGCACCACACACACACACCAAGATTATAATATAATAATTTTTTAAAGTTAATCATTTTTGTCCCATGATTCAGAAAACATATTCAAAAAGATGAAAACTTTGTCATAGAATGCCTGCACAAAAATGTGCATAGTATAACCAAAATATCAATAGATAAATGAATAAACAATTGTTGATTTCTGTATAAAAGGATTTACTAGTAAAAAAAAAAAAAGAACAAATTGTTGCTGCCTGCAACAATGCATGAATGTCAAAGATACTGTGTTGAAAGAAGCCAAACCCACCGGTTCCTTCCCTCACTGAGCTGTTGACCAAAGTGACCCATGAGGTTCCAAAAACAAGACAGAATTCTGTCAAAGCTCTTGAATGCCCTCCTCAGGCCTGAGGCAAAACCCTGTTGCTAAAGAAACCATAGAATGCCATCGATCAGCATTGAGAGACCCTTCAAGGTCTGCAATGGTAACCAGCCCACAGATGGTAGTTAGTGTAGTGCTGGAAGGCACTGCATAAGCTGCCAGGGGAAGCTGGTCAACGACAGCTGAAGCAAACAGAGACCACTGGCATGAAACACAGTCTGCTACCATGAGTAGGCTGACCACACCTCCTACTGGGAGAGAACAGCAAACCAAAAAAGGAGCACTTGTGCAATGGAGGAGCCTGGGCCTGGGGAAGACAATCAACAGCTTTTAAATCTGGCCAAATATTCCACTTAGAGAGGGGGAGCCCTTAACTGGAACTGGGGACTTAGGGCGATATGCATGGGAGCTGGACTCTTGGGCTCCCGAGAAGAGATGCACCACAGGAGGGATTGATGGAGAAGCTACTATAAATAGAATCTAGGTAATCCGGAATGGTGTATCTTTGATAACCTATACTGAGCTCACTCTCCGATGGAGACTGTGTTTATATCTTTCAGAAAGCATCAAGAGAGCTGTAGCCCATTCAACCCTACCAACCATCCGTAGGCCGATAGCTGAGATCCTGGCAAGAGATGAGCCATCACAGTCATACCATGGATGATCCATATGGAACCCCGCAGAGAATGATGGGATGAACAAGGGACCCACAGCCACAGCCATTCAACCAACACAGGATAAGCCAGTGAGACAGAAACCAACAATATTCAACACAAAGACCCCTAAATTCTCAACATTAAAGCAGCCTTAATACTCACCCACCACGACTCAGGGAACCAAGTGGAAGAGGGGGTGGAAAGATTGTGGGAGCCATGGTGGGGGAGAATATCCAGAGGCATGACACCCCTGAGTAACAACATTCTAGGGACAGGAGAACCGGGCTGACTCCTAGGCTATCCATGATCCCCTGCCCCAAGGACTGATCCAGACGACCCAGGTTATTCAGCCGATTGGGGATGGAGAAGAGGGGTATTGGGGAACTGGGGATAACAACTCATAGTTTGCCCATTAAATAATGTAACTCATTATGGACAATAAAAGAAGAAGAAGCCAAACACCAAAGTGTATGTACTAAGTGGCTAGTATGACCATCATGGAAAGGCATAAAACTGTTGCTGATGGCCTGTGAGGCTGAGAAGTGGTGCTGGATCAGGGGCTGAATGGACAGGCTACAATTAAATATGCACTGATGTTGTGACGTGGGTGTGTGCCTGCATGGAAACCCATCGGACCACACTATATGGTGTGCCGAGCACAGCAAATCTGTTCTCCCTAGTCTAGATTTCACTTAGTGACCACTTGCTTGACTAATAGACTGTAGAAGTGACACTGACTGACCTAATAGGAGATGTCATGTACAAAATCTTGCAGAGACAGGGAAATAGCTTGCTAAAGCCTGAGGACCCAAGTTCAACTCACAAGCAACTGTGGCCTACCTGCATCCCCAGGGCCAGGGAAGCAGAGACTAGGAATCCTGCAGAGAGTGGCAAACTAGATTCCCCAAATCAGCAAGGGCTCTCAGTTCAAGTGAGAGAGCCTGCCTCAGGAAATGAGGTAGAGAACTATGGAAAAAGACACCCAAACTTAATGTGAACACACATGCATGCACACCACACAGACACATGCAAAAAAGTCATTTAAAAATAGCTTGTACTTTCCTTCCATTTTTCTGGAGACAATTTCTCAAAATCCAGCCACCACATTGTAGGAAGCCTTGAATAGAGGCTGTGGATAGGGCCAGCAGACTTCCAGGGCATGGCAGCAAAAACTGTCAGTCATTAAGAGGAGAATATTTTGTATGTCCAATTCCGTCACCTTACATCACTGGCACTTTATGACATCTATCAGAGCCAACTCTTGTTTCAAACTATGTAACAAACTCAAAGAATCACCTATCCAGATTTCTGGAGCATGAAGTTTGAATATGTGTGTTATATTAATTTTCTCTTAGAATAGTTAACGATTTTGTCATTGTGAAATTAAACATATATATACATATATAATCAGTTATAAATCTTAATTACAAATCTTTTATGAATTATTTAAGAAGTATATTATCTTACCCATTTTGAGATCCTAAACTTTTATTATACAAATTGATAGTATCTTATTACCTGGATTTTCTTTTCAAATAAATCCTTGTTTAATTTGTTTTTTGGATGTGTCTACACTTTGTCATTCTTTGCAGGTTGAAAGACCTGAACTTGTGAAGCACCAGCTTTAGGTTTTAGTAACTACTTGCAAAGTTACAGGACCCTCACCTGGAAGTCCAAACTTGATCCCTTCCTGGCCCTACCACCTGCAAGTAATCTTGGGAGAAGCTATAATATAGAAAGTGGAAAGTTAACCGAAAGTGAGTCCCCATGGTGCACCTTTTGTGGGGTTGTCATCCATAGAGTGTCTGGCCCTTTAAACCCCTGAGCTAAGACGGCCAGTACCAAAAAAGGCTTCTTCACTCTCCAAACTCACAGCAAAGTGAGACAATACAAAACCATGCCTCTTTCTAAAATAGTTAAAGGTCAAAGGAAAAAGTAGTATAAAGTAATTGGATATAGTTTATTGCTATATATTGTGTTTAATAACTTCTCCCTTTAAGGTTTTGTACTTTTCCACTCTAAAGTCATATATATACTATATGGTATTGGTTTTTCTTTTCCTTCTCATTAAACTTTTATTCACCTAAAATAGAGGCTATAACAAAAGGGTAATGTTTGTTTTCAAATTAATAGACAGATGATAGACTGGAGAGATAGATAAGCTAGAAGATAATAATTATATAGATAAACATATGAGCAAAGGTTTTTTTTCCTTTCTTGCTCAACTTTCTTCAGAGCAGAAAGTTGATACTATCTTAAATCACTGGCAAAGCTCAGCAAAAAGATGGTATTAGGTGCTCTATTTAAAAAATAAACAAATAAAATAAAAAAAATTTGCTATTGTGAAGACATAGATGTCTCTTCACACTACAAGGGAATGGAGGTTATCTGGACCCATTTCCTCTGCTACAACAGCATTCCCAGTAGGGACAGACTGTCCCTCAGAAGAACTGCCTGGGAACTAGGCCTTGGAAAGCTGGATCTCATCCTACAGAAACACAACCCAATGCCCTCCTGACCTAAGCTGACTCAGAAGAGGCATGCCAAACTGGATGGAACCAAACAGGTGTGACAGTATCCCAGGGACTCAAGGTGCCTCTTCAGCATTTTGCTGGTGCATCAGCTCAGAGCCTTTCTTAGACCTTCCCCAGCTCAGGGCCCTTGAGTTGGGGAGACTTAGTAAAAACTGATCCTTGATATGCGACAGAGGCCTGGAGTATGCATGGTCAAAATAAAGAGAGCACGGAAACATTATTTATTCTACACATAAGTGCCCCAGCTATGATTTAGAACACATGCATTTTAACTTTGGTACTAAATAAAATTAAAAAATAAATTTCCAGAAATATTAAGTATAAATAAAATTAACATAAAATAGCCACATTCATAATACTGAATTAGAAGTGCTTAAAATGTTTAAAGGTGGAAATGAAGAATATGAATTTAGAGACATCATTAAAATTTAAATAGGAACTATTTCTATTTCTCTCCTATCAATCACTTATTTATTCAGGAAAATTGTATGCAATGAGCTGATATTACAATGATAAAGCCTAGTTCTGACATACTTAGTAATATCTTAAATTGTTTTTACTCACCATAGGAAGCTATTTGGCTATGATGCAAACTGCTAATATGATGAATGCCTTATGAACGAATTGCAAGAATAGAAGTAATTGTCTGTGAGTTCTTATATAAGGTACATTTCATGTGCCAATACTTGTTATTTATTTGTAGCCTTTAATAAACAGTATTAAATAAAGAAGCACATACACATAGACCAGAAATAAAAATTACTTTAAATCATTCTATATTTGGCACTACCAAAAAGTATTCACCTTATTCATCTTTAGTAAATTCAATTTAGTTGACAAAGTAAAAGTACTATGGATGTTTGAGATTCCCATATTTGAAAAAAAACAAAGGCAATTAAAATATGGTGTCTTCCCTCAAAAGACTATTATCTAAATAATAGAAAAAGGTCTGATGGCAACATTATTACATTTGATGATGCTGAAATCTATAAGACTATAGGAGATTTGAAAGGAAAAACTCTCAAAGAAAAAAAAAGATCAATATCACATATTCAAGTATATAACAAGAACTAGAGTAGTCAAATTTAAATTTAAATGTGACAAATTTTCCCCTTTATCTAGAGTTTTTTGTCTAAAATAATAAAGGATGATTTCCCTAAACTGAAGACAAGCAAATTTTGGTTATGAAAAGACCAAGGAACTTTATGAAGAGTAAATGCCTACTGAACACATGAACTAATACAACAGTCTGAAACGGACGACCAGTGGCGGAGACTCATGACATTCACAGTATAAGATATCTGCACAAATTTTCTTAGAAACATATGTATGTATTTTATTACAAAGTAGTGTCCTACACAAACTTCATGGAGGAGAGCCTATGTTATCTTTCTAAAAATCACACATATCCTGAATTTCAAAAATAAAAGCCCAAGGTTCTACAGATAAATGATTGAGAACTATATTTAAAATTTTGTTTTCCTAAGGCTTTTTCCTCCAGGCATAATAACATCACCACCTTGAAGTACAGACAACCTGGGCCCAGTGGCCATGGCAATAAAATATGCAAAGTAATACAGTGACAGCTAAGTATGTAGTAATGGTAATAGAATGGTAATAAAAGAAGAGGGAAAGTTACAGGACCCTCACCTGAAAGTCCAAACCTGATCCCTTCCTGGCCCTATCACCTGCAGGTTATCTTGGGAGAAGCTATAATATAGAAAGTGGAAAGTTAAATGAAAGTGAGCCTCCATGGTACGCCTTTTGTGGGGATGTCTTCCAAATG
>PVHP010048307.1:0-12577 GCA_004024765.1 Zapus hudsonius | reverse complement strand
GCGCTTTTGCCTCCTCACCCTATAAAATTCCCCCACCCCAGCCTGTGGGCGCGCTAGTCCTCCCAGAGACTAAGTCGCCCCAGGTACCTGTGTATCTGAATAAACCTCTTGCTGTTTGCATCCGCAGAAGTGGTCTCTCGCTGTTCCTTGGGAGGGTCTCCGCAGATTAAAGGACATCTCAAAGTGAGGGTCTTTCATTGTGAATTTAAATTTATCTCAAAGGGATACTTTGAGATTGAAGAACTGATATCTAGTTCCCCTAGATTTGGAAAGTTTTCATCCTTATTTAAGTGAAGAGTTTGTTCCTTTCTCTCTCATTTCTTCTTCTAGTGGTAATTCCATATTGCATATATTATTAATTTGCTTCATAGTGTCCCATAAAAGTCATGGGATTTCTTTTATTCTTTCTCATTCTTCTTTATTTTTCTCGCAGAAGAATAATTTCAAGAGTTCACTAATTCTTCTATGAGATCAAAAATGCTACCCTAGTGAATGTTTAAGTTCAGGTACAGCATTCTTCAGTTCCAAAATTCATGTTATGCTCTCTTTCCTTTTTTCTCTTGATGGTTTCTATTTGTTGACCACATTTTGCATACATAAAATTATCTATCTCTATTTTTTAATTTTTTTTCTGGGAATCTATAAGTTATTATTTTGAATTCTTTGTCAGGTAAGTCATACAATTCTATTACTTTAGAAACAGTTACATCAATCCAGTTCTTCAATGCATTTACCCAATCTTCATAGTCCTTGAAGCTTTCTTTGACTATGTCTTCTAATTGAAATAAACACCACTCCTGGTGTTTGTTCACTGGCTTCAACAGGGAAAGGCCCTTAACACAGAATCTGGAAACCTATAGAACCTTTTCTTATGGTTGTGTATACACCATTCCTCCATTCTTCCTGGGAGTCTCAAGATTACACATTTTCTTCCAATCTTCCAAAGCCACAATAAATTGTACATTTCTCTTCCCTAATTAAGTATATCAAAAGAAAAAGGTACTGGATGCATGCCTATTGCTCTTCTCTCTGTATCTCCTAGAAGAAGAAGTCTTGGTTTTGCTCTATTCCTAGTGTCCCAGAGCTGGACAAGCAGCCATGAGTGGTACAATCCTTTTCCTTTATTCTTAGCTGCTCCTACAAGTTAAATTATATAGGTTTCTTGAGTAGGTGGAATAATGTAGGATAATAAGAAATCACCTGGGCAGTGCCCAAAAATAACAAAGATGTTGAATATACATTTGACTCATTTTTCTATTACTCCAATGGAAGAGATTAACTGAAGTAAATTCTGTCTTAGCCACCATGGGTGGAGGGGAAGATGTAGGGGAAATGACAGTGTTCTTCTTACCTGTTTCAAAAGTGTCATTCTCAACTTTGTGCTCCTCTAGGGTCCTACAATTTCTTCACTGCATTCCGGACTTCCCGTAAAGAGTTATTGCTTCATATGTGATTGCTAAACCAGTGTTTCTATGGGGAATGAAGGTTAAGACTTCCTATTCTACTATATGGCTGATGCCATGAAATGTCAGGCCCTAGCCTAACTGATCAACCTTAAGCTAGGTTTTTAGAACATGGAATAGCCAATAAGCTTTGTTCTTGCTTGCTGAGTTTCATTTTACTGACAATAACCTTGTTTCCTGAAAATGATGTAACAAACTACCCTTGCTGATTGGCTGTAAAACGTGTCCTAAGGAAGCATACTCTGCTATGCTGTATTCTGCTGATTGGCTCCCACCAAAAAGTTTAAATCCTATTGCTTGAAAGGCTAAACAATGCAGCCTCTGATTATAAAAAGGGCTTTGGCTGCTCAATAAAGTGAGATCTGCCTGACATTTCTCCTGGTCGCGTGTGTTCTGTCCAACCATCACCTCACCTTTCCCTGATTGAGTTCCTTCTCCTGCTGGCTGGTGAGACGTGGGCTACCCACAGGGGGGCCAGGGGCCCATGACCCCCCACAGCTGGCACCCAAACAGGGACCTGAAGACTGGTAAGAGAACCCTATATGTTTTCTGCTCCCTTTTACTCCTCTCCCCACCCTACTGGTTTATCTTGTCTGTCTTGGAAGTAGGCACACTTTTACTTTTGGTTCAGTTGGCTCACCTGGCACATCCACATAATGGATGGCTGCCCAGGATGTGGAGTCAGGGGCGCACTCCTGATAGTGCTGTCCCAGTCCACAGATACAGTGTGGGCATATGGCCAAAGGCCTAATAAACCTTGGAAGTCCCCCACTAAGCACAAGACTCTTGGCTCCGTAAACACTTTTCTCTCCCACCTTTCCCTTTCGCTCTCCCATCCTCTCACGGGCTCCTTCATGGCTGTGGGGCAACTGACGTATTTACCTGGGGCTACTCTCCAGGACTGACTGAAGGCTCCTAGCTCTCTGTTGGAGCCCTGACAGCCCGTCAGGTCGTGGACGGTCACCCCCCCCCCCATCTCCTTTTCTTTTGAATCTGCTTTTCCCAGTTCTATCCTTGTTCATTTGTCTGTCTAAGACCCCAGGGAAACCCCCAGCTGATCGGGTGTGAATCAAAATTTAGGTGAATGAGATGCACTGGCCATGGGTAATGAAACAGGAAAACCAAAGGACCTGGCTCTAAAGGCACTGTGCTATATGTTAAAAAGTCAGGGCCTAGAAGTCTCCGATCAGTCTGTAAAAAAAAATCTGGGAAGATGTTTTACGGTTAGTCCCATGGGTGGCTGCTGCCAATCTCTTCACCAGGGATACTTGGACACAAGTTTAAACTTTAGCTCACAAGAGAAAAATCCACTGTGGCATTCCCCCCCCCATGGGATTTTATCCCACAATCTAAGCATTAGAAGGGTGTTTTCCTGCCCAGGGTGCCCAGCCACCTATAGGAGTCCCTGAGAAGGACAATAGCGCTAACAGGAAACCCTCATCTAACAACAGACCAGACTCACCTCTCCTCTCTTCTACTGAAATCCTTCCTAGGCCCTTAAGGACAGAGGATGAGGAGGAATTGTCACCTCCACCTGAGCCCTCTGCTCCTCCTGCGGAACACTGTGACGCCCCCAGGTGTTCCCCTCTGATACCTCTCAGGTCTAAACATGACCCTTGGGACGATGACCACTCAGAGCCTTCCCCCATTCCCCCTGTTGACCCAGAGCCACTGCCTCCTTATGTTAAGCAAACATTGACTACCTGTAAGGTCCAGGCCTTTCCTGTTAACCTAAACCTGGGAGCAACTGCCCAGCAGCATGGTACCCCTGGGAAGCTAAAGACCTTACAGAGCTAAAAAAGATGGTGGCTGAAGATGGGCCTAATTTGCCCAGGGCAGAGGCACTTTTGCAAGACTTGCCCTATCATCCTTGCACAACCAAAGATTGGCTCGATCTAGCTAGAGCTGTCCTGACCCCTGCTCAACATGTTAAATTTACTGCATTATTTTAAAGAAAAATGTCATCAACAGGGCGAACGTAATCAAACTGCCAACCCAGCAATTTCCATAACCAATCCTATGTTGGCGGGCTTCGGTGATCAATATTCCACTGGGGTCCAACAGGCCGCCATCCCAGCACCATACATGGACCAAGTCTAAGTTGAATGAAGGACCCACTGAATCCCCCTTTCCTCAAATGAATCAAAAACTTAACCACATTTATTACCCAGGTCCAAGGTAGTCTAGAGAGAAAGTTCCACCCAGGAGCACTTAGAGATCAGTTTTTGCACCTAATGGTGTGGGATGGGATGAACTCTGATTACAAGTTAGCATGTGCAGGCCTTAAGACTCAGTCCATGGATCAATGGGTATTAGCCTCTAAAGATGTGGGAACTCAACATCATCAATCCCAGACAATAGCTACATTACTTCAGGCCCAGACTGAATCCTTAACTTGAGCCCTGACCCAGGCTTTTACTGCTCTCAGCTATAGCAGGTCTCAAGAGCCCGAGGAAACCTCACGTCCTAATAAAAATGCCCAAAAAACCTGCTATGGGTGTGGACAGAGTGGCCATTTTAAAAGAGATTGCCCCAACAGAAAGGGACCCCCCCACAGTGTGCCCATGCTGTAAAAAGGGAATTCATTGGCAGAGAAACCGTAAGTCCAAGTTTGATGCAGAAGACAATCCTTTAAACTAAGGCAGGGACAACCTCCAGCCCCGTCATACCAAGGAGGACCCCAACATGAAACAAATAAAGACCCCACTCAATTAAAGGTGCAAGCCCATTGGACCATTCCCCTTATACTGGGAGTTCGACCCAAAATGGACATTGTTATTCAGGGAAAACGATTCCAATGTGTAATAGATATTGGAGCTGACAGGACTGTTTTAAGAAAAGAGGAGGTCCCTTTGCATTGGCCCTTGACACCTGGGCCACAATTTATGCATGTAGGCGGTTATAACCCCTCCCAAGAACCAAGGGAGTATCTTCAATGGCAGGATGCAGATGGCACTAAAGGAGAGGTTAAGCCTCTAATACTGCCAGGGCTGACAGCAAATTTATTGGGACAAGATATATTGGGAGATACCTGTGCTTATGTTGCTACTGATAATAAAGCATTTTATGATGATCTAATAGACCATAAGGAGGGAAATCAGCTTCCTCCCAAAGGTCCCAATGACCTCCATACATTCTCCAATTATAGAGGAGACCCTCCCAAGGTGCCGTGAGTGCATTCTAAATTCTAAAGTCCACTGCCCCCCAAGTCCCGGCCATTCAGTGGCTCCCTGGGCCACCTGTATGGGTGGAGCAGTGGCCTTTGCCAGATCAAAAGCTTGAGGCCCTTCAAGATATTGTCTCAGAACAACTCCAGTTGGGGCATATCCGCCCTTCCACCAGCCCCAGGAACATGCCCATCTTTGTGATCAAAAAGGCCTCCGGGAAATGGAGGATGCTATAAGATCTAAGACAAATTAATGCTAGGATGTCCTTGGTAGGAACGCCTGCCCTGGAGCCCGGCCATCCCCTCTAACTAGTACATAATGGTCGTAGATATAAAAGACTGCTTTTTTTCCTTTCCCTTACACCCCAATGATTGTGCCAAGTTTGCTTTTTTTGTTCCCTCAAAAAACTTCCAAGGCCCTGATGCCCGATATGAGTGGACAGTTCTGCCCCAAGGTATGGCCAGCAGCCTGGCTTTCTGCCAACAATATGTAGAGGCTATCCTACAGCCAGTGTCCAAAATCATTCTTTACATATATATGGATGATATTATCTTGGGGGCCTCTATCCCAGGTGCCCTAACACAGGCTTACAAGGTGGCCCAGTCACCTACAAAAGGGACACACCTCCACATCTCGGCAGATAAGGTACAGACTGTACCCCCTTTTTCCCTATTAGGGACTAAGTTACTGCTAGACCAAGTGAGCCCTCTTAAGCCCCAGTTACATGTGCCTAGCCAGCTGACCTTAAAAGGACTCCAAAAATTATTGGGAGAGATCAAATGGCTGAGGCCTTGGATACCCATCTCTACAGAAGAGCTACAGCCCCTATTCCAACTCCTTGTGGGAAAACAGCCCACTGACCCAATATTTCTGCCCCCCTACACTATAATGTGATTAAAAAGATACAACAGGCCCTAGACAAAGCCCAGCTCAGGAGGTTTGATCCTAAACTAAAACTCAATTGGTGGATCCTCCCTGGTGAAACATTAATGACAGCGACCCTGGTCCAGGAAGGGAGCCCATTACAGTGGGTCCATATCTCCCTGGGGGATACATCTTGAGTCTATGCACCTTCTGACTAGTTGGCCAACCTTATACAAAGGGGAAGAGAGATTGCTGTTCACCATTATGGTATCAACCCTCATAACATAGTCACCCCATATAGACTCAAAGAATTTGAGTGGCTCTCCAAAAACAATGACAGAGTAGCCCTCTCGCTAGAGGGCTTCTTGGGTGTCACTGACTGCCACTATGAGCCCTACAAATGGGCCTTGGCCTTTAAAACCCTTGCCTGGAGGGCCGCCTTCCTGTTCCTCAATAGCCCCCAACTTGATAGGGCCAATGTATTCACCAATGGAGGAAAAAGGGGATCGGTGGTGAGTCTACCCAAACAGGAGCAATAAACCACACAGCTATGCTATGTCCTGCGACAGGTCAGCCCAATACAAAGAATTGTTAGCAGTTGTCATGGCCTTCTCACATGTGGCTGGGCCTATGAATTTATTTTCTGATAGCCTATATGTAGTTAACCTTCTTCCTGGGCTAATAGGTTCCCACATCCACTTGGATGCTAACCTAATTACTCCCTTGATGATTCAGGCCAGGACCCTCCTGCAGGGGAGGGAACATCCCCTCTTTATTCAACACTTGAGAGGACACCAAAACCTACCAAGATTTTTATCCCAAGGAAACGCACAGGCCGACAGCCTGGCCTCAGCCCATAACTTAATGGTGTCCCCTGATGGGCCACAAAGGCTTCATGATTTAACACATATAAATTGGAGAGGATTACAAAAAAGGTTCCCCCAAGTCCCCATCCAGGACCTTAAAAAAATTGTTCATACTTTTAAGTTCTGCCAGCTATTTCTACAAGTGCCACCCCTACAATCACCTGAAGTAAATACAAGAGGTCTTAAACCTAATTCCCTTTGGCAGACAGATGTCACACACTATTCTCCCTTTGGCAAACTCAAATATATCTTTGTCTCCTTTGACACATTTTCACAAGCATGCTGGGCTATTGCCCATACTGGAGAACAAACAAAACAGGCACAATCTCACTTCCTCCAATGCTTTGCTACCCTGGGCCTCCCACATGCGGTACAAATGGATAATGGACCTTGCTTCATAAGGAAACAGTTTCATGATTTTCTGTCAAAATGGGGTATCAAACATACCACGGGAACCCCTTATAATCCCCAGGGTCAAGCCACTGTTGAGGAAAACAACATCTCAAGCTCAAATACCAAAACAAAATGGAGGAATAAAGGTCAGCCCCCATCTGCAAATGGCTGATGCATTCTCCACTATTAATATTTTAAATTTTCAAAAAGGACAAGTTGAATCTAAGTTCCAGAGACACTGGGGCCACCAGGAGCAGCGCCCTGAGGTAAGAGTCTGATGGAAGGACCCGACCACAGGACAATGGAAAGGACCTGACCCGATGCTCACAGTTGGGAGAGGATTTGGCTGTGTATTCCCCACTGGGGAGCCCTGCCCCATCTGGGTACCTGCTAGAAAATTAAAATGAGAAATGGGTAGCATTTTCTTCCCAGAAAATGCCAAATGGGTGGAAAATCCTCTGGATAGTTGTTGGCGTGACCATCGTCACCAAATGTGTCTTCATTATTACCCTCCTCATGCTCCACCTGGTAAAAGTGATCCAGCTGTACCATAATTCAACAGTCTAGGGCAACCATGCCCTCTACAGACCCACAGAAGCCCAACAGAAAGGACAAAAAATGGCTCCAGTGCCTCAAAGCCCAGCTTGAGCGACTCCTTAAGAAAAAAAGGAGGGGAAAAATAAAAAAACAACCCAAATATAGGGGGAATCGCCATCAAGCAACCCCCAAAAGCTTCCCACTTAATTGCTTGTGGACGATTGCCACAAAGCAAGATCCTTGTGCTTCTTTACAGGAAAAACATGTTGCCACTGCTCTTACTATCTGTTGTCTGGTACCTGGCTGCGGGACACAACACTCACCAGCCACAAAAAGTCACCTGAATGATTATCAACACAGCAACGGGAGCGGTGATGAACAAAACCTCCAAATTTACGGTCACCTATACTTGGTGACCAGTCCTTCAATTTGACCTTTGTGATTTAGCTAAAGGGTCCTGGGATGTTGTTGACTGGGAGGGATCTCAAGGGTGCACACTGCTTTCAGTGTCTTCTAGAGGTCCGGGGTACAGCCATCTTTACAACCGACATGACTTAAAGCAGATACCATTTTATGTGTGCCGGGGGGGGGGGGGCAAGGATCAACAATGTGGTGGAGCAAATGACTATTTTTGTAAGGCATGGGGCTGCAAAACTACCAGACAAAACTGGTGGACCTCGTCTAGCCCAAAGGACTTAATTAAAGTCTCTAGAATTATAAAGCCCCAAAAGAGCTCCAACCCACTATATGGAGATTGTTGGAGCTATACCTGCAACCCAATCAGTAGAGAGTTTACCGCAGATGAAAAGGAAAAAAGGTCTCAGTGGCTCACTGGAAAAATGTAGGGTATTAGATTATATCAAAACAGATACGATAAGGGCTTGCTTTTTACTATCCAAATGAGGAACACCTCGAGGTATTCCCCACCCCACATTGGGCCTAGTTCATCTGTACTTCTCCCTTATTTACTAGCCACTTCACCTGCAATTTCTCCCACATCTGGTGCCCGGGCCTCCACCTCCCCCTGCCACTGCCTCTTCGCCCATTGCTTCCCCCACTGACTATATTAAACCTCAAAATGCCAAGCCCAAGTTTGCTGCCATGAGTCCTACATACCAGATCTTCCTTGCGCTCTTTAAAGCTACTTTCTTTGCACTCAATGAGACTATCCCCAACCTTACCCAGGACTGTTGAATGTGTTATTCAGTCACCCCTCCGTACTATGAGAGTGTGGCCACCAATGCAAGTATCTCCTATACTAACCAGCCTGAAGAATGCCGCTGGGGCAAATACAATGGTGGTATCACATTACCTTGTCACGGGTAACTAGAGTGGGCACATGTGTTGGAAATGTTCGTCCAACAAACACCCCCTGGTGCTCATCTAATATTTTACTCTCTAAGTTTGGCAATTTTATATACCCTAGAAATACTTTGTGGTGCGCCTGCTCCATGGGTCTAACACCCTGCCTACACCTTGATGTTTTGTTTGTTTGGTTGGTTTTGGTTTTTCGAGGTAGGGTCTCGCTCTAGTCCAGGCTGACATGGAATTCACTATATAGTCTCAGGGTGTCCTTGAACTCATGGCAATCCTCCTACCTCAGCCTCCCGAGTGCTGTGATTAAAAGCATGCACCACAATGCCCGGTGCCACCTTGATATTTTTAACCAGTCCACAGACTTTTGCATTGCAGTTACCATCATCCCCACTATGGAGATCATGGATGAAGAACATTTTTTTCCTTGCATCCCAACGGATACACAACCATGACCACTAAGAAAGGCGAGAAGCCATTACAGCAAGTTACCCTGGCCATTGCCCTGGGACTTGGCGCTGGTGGAGCAGGGGCAAGCATCGTATCTATGACAGAATCTAATTGAAAAATATACTCCCTTCAAGCACCTGTTGCCAGAGACTTGGGACAATTACAGTCTTCAATATCATACCTCAAAGACTCTGTAAAATCTTTGTCTAAAGTGGTCCTCCAAAATAGACGAGGACTAGATATGTTATTTCTTAAGGAAGGGGGACTATATGTTGCTTTGGGAGAAAAGTGTTGTTTTTGCTGATCTTACAGGAATTATTAAGGATTCCCTTTAAAAGGTCAGACAGAGCTTAGACCAATGACATAGGCTCAGAGAACAGGGTGAAACTCCATTTCAATCTTGGTTCGCACAGTCTCCATGGCTAACAACTCTCATATCCACCCTTATGGGGCCGCTGATTATTCTCTACCATAGGTCCATGTGTAATCAATAGTTGCTTTTATTCGCAAACAAATCAATGAGGTACAGCTCATGGCGCTGAGGGTCCACTATGATTGCCTCCCCCAAAAATAATCTTCTCTCAGGCTATGAAGGGTCCGCTTTGGAGGCTCGCTCCTTGCCCAAGGGGTATGAGGGGTTCTGTATATGGATGTGATCTCCCCCGCCATTACGGCAAATATGAGGTGGTCCCAAGGTACTCAGCCAAACTCTCCTACATACAAATAAAAACAGGGAAATGTTGGGCCCTAGCCTAACTGATCAACCTTAAGCTAAGTTTTTAGAACATGGAGTAGCCGATAAGCTTTGTTCCTTCTTGCTGAGTTTCGTTTTACTGGCAATAACCTTGTTTCCTGAAAATGATGTACAAACTACCCTTGCTGATTGGCTGTAAAACAACACATCCTAAGGAAGGATGCTATGCTATGCTGTATTCTGCTGATTGGCTCCTGCCAAAAAGTTTAAATCCTATTGCTTGAGAGGAATAGACTGAACAACACAGTCTCTGTTTAAAAAAGGACTTTGGCTGCTCAATAAAGTGAGATCTGCCTAACATTTCTCCTGGTCGCATGTGTTATGTCCAACCGTCGCCTCACCTTTCCCTGATCGAGTTCCTTCTCCTGATGGCCAGTGAGACTTGGGCTACCTACAGGGGGCCAGGGGCCTGCGATCCTCACAATGAAAAACTACCATTGTCTTCTTGAGCTCTATTCTACCATAGGACAGTAAACTGAAAGATTCTCTGAGCGGAAAAAAAGCCAAAGTAAATATTGAGATCTTTGCATGTATCCTTTCTGTCAAGGATCAAAGATGCTCAATATCTTGCCTGCATCAACTATTACCCAGTGCCTGCAGGCAATTGTTTTATTCATGCTATCTCTCCTGAATTTAGGCCTGTTATTCTGAACAACCAATCTGCTGGACATTTGGATACAGATGGCATTTTAAAATTTATGTCCAAAGGCCTTTGTTGCTATGCTCCCAAATACTGTTATATGTAATTCTCTGTATAGTCATAGTTCCTCAGCTTTCCATAAGTAAATTGAATCCAAATACTTCACATTTATTATAAATGAATGCACATGGTTCCTTCACTTAAGAAGAATCACTTATCAGGAAGTATATTTTGGTGCTTTCTTCCGAGGGCTCTATTTCTATATTACTACATATTCTCTGTAACTCCTTAACTCACTCCCATGCTGTTTCTGCACAATTTTGCATCTGATTATTCCCATTACTGATCATGGTGTCACAGATAAAGAATAATTTTTGCATATTGATATAGGTCATTAATATTTACAAAATGTATTCTTGTACCTTCTGAGCTATATGCTTTTCTTGTAATGAATCTACATATACTCTTTTCCTCATATAACAGTTATCCAATGTTTAAATTGTTGACAGTCCTTATTTATAAACCTGAAGTGGCAGATAAATTCTTGCAAAGATTTACCTGCACTATACCATGCCACCACAGCTCAAACTCAAAACAGGAAAATCACTGGATAATACTGTTATACTCCTACAATCCTCCTACACACACCATAACCACCATCCAGCACCCCCAGGGTGCCATGTTCTGAACCTCACTAGTGAGCAAAAGTTTTCTGGCAGGCAACTGCCAAGAGGTTATCAGTGTGATCCCTACAAGTCAATGAGCAGTGTCACAGTGGGGAAAGAGGAACAAGTAGGACTTCTCTAGGACCCGCTGATCTCCAGGAGCATGACACAGTCAATGATGACTACAGCCAGAGAAGATATCTGACCTCCAAAGCATCTTACATTCTGCCCACCAGTCCAGAACTTCTGGCATACTCATAACCTCTGGAAATCATACACCTGTGGTTACAATGCTATTCCAACCCAACCAGAATCAAAACAGAAATCTCACTAAATACCCTACAAAAGCCTACATTGGCTCCCTTATTTATAAAATTAAACTTTTATCCAGAAATGGAAGTTACCACTGAAAATGTAGGAGACAACAGAATTATAATTGCAAAAAGAAAGTAAAATAACCTCAGGCCATTAACTGCAATGAGATACTGACAAAGATATTGGCTGAGCTGGAAACTGTCAAACACATAAATGAAGTGGAATTCAGTAACACAAGCTTTGTCATCAGACTTAATAGAAGAAAATCACAGTGATTTCAAAAGAAGTATAAGTGAATTGAGGGTAAGCTAACAATGGGAGGATCTCAATAACCAGTTGATTAAGTTCAATGAGTTAAGTTCAAATTCAAGAATAAATTCCAGGAACCATTAAGAAAAACAAACCTAGACTTGAAACTGGATCTCAACAAAGAGATGGAGACTGTCATAGTCAGCTACACGTCGCTGGGATGAATCTCCAAACCAGGCACAATTTTAGGGAGGAAAGGATTTATTGAAGTAACAGACCCAGGGGAAGTTAAGGAAAAAGGGCTGGCCCCCTTTCACAGATCCAAGCAGAGACAGAGACAGCACCTCTGGAAGCAAGCAAGCAAGCACACTGTAACACTGTAATTTACAAAACTGCAGAACTACCAGACTCAGGTTCGACTTTTCTATTGCATATCTATCCCTTGTATTTTGCATCCAATTTAGAAAGGGTGTCATGACCCTAGGAGGTCAGGCCAAAGTGACACTTCCTCCAGCCTGGAGACAATTAACAATTATAATAAATTCTACTGGGGGACATTTGCTCAAAACTACCCCAGAGACTATGAAGAAAAATATAAGAGAAAACAAAAATCAGAGATATTAAAAGCCTCTTTAGAATTCCTCAATCCCAAAGTAAATAACCTAAAGGAAAAAATCTCAGACCTCTAAAATAAGACAGAATGTGGTAGTTTGAATAATGTCCCCCAAAAGAATTAAGGATTTATTAAAATTATTAATTGTCTCCAGGCTTCTGGCTAGAGGAAGTACCACTTTGGCCTAGCCTCCTGGGGATTGACCCTTTCTAATTTGGATGTAAAATACTAAGGATAGATATGCAAAAGAAGAGCCAGAACCCTGACCTGGAGTTCTGCATTTTGTG
>PVHP010048306.1:0-12596 GCA_004024765.1 Zapus hudsonius | reverse complement strand
TCTCTCTCTCCTTGAAAAATGAAAATAAAATATTTTTTAAAAAAAGAAATAAAAAAACATGGGGGGCTGGAGAGATGACACAGTGGTTAAGGTGGTTGTCTGCAAAGCAGAAGGGCTTGAGTTCAGTTCCCCTGTAACCATGTGTGATGGTTAAGTTTTGTTGTCAACTTGACCTTTCAAGTAATCTTGGGTGGGTCTCTGAGGATGTTTACAGGAAGGCAGCTTCTCAGTAGGGGGCAAGACATAAGGAAGCTCAAAGGAGCTAGAAGTAAACATCCTTTCCTGTGTGGGCAGTGCAGGAAGGAAATTCCAGAGACTCGGGAAGCCATTAAATCTGGGATAGGGCTGCAAGACCCACCCTAAGGCTATATAAAGGGGAAGAAATTCTCTCCTTGCCTCGCCCTCCTGCCTATTTGCTGTTCTGTGTGTGGTGTTGGTGATGGGTTTTCTCTCTCTGCTTGGACCTGTGAAAGAGGGCCAGCCTTTTTCGCTGTTAAGGAACTTCCCCTCAATCTGTAGTTTCAATAAATACTTTCCTCCCCCAAACTGTTGCCTGGTTTAAAGATTCATCCCAGCGGTGTGTGGCTAACTGATGCACAATGTGATGCATATGCATCTGGAGTTCATGTGCAGTGGCTAGCGGCCCTGGTACATCAATTCTGTCTGCCTCTTTCTCTCACTCTCTCTCTCAAAAAATAAATAAATAAAATGGGGCTGGAAAGATGGCTCACCATTTAAGGCGCTTACCTCCAGTTTGTAAGGACCTGGACTCAATTTCCCATACCCATGGAAGCTAGATGCACAGAGTGGTGCATGCCTCTGGAGTTTGTTTGCAGGGGCTCGAGACCCTGGGGTGCCCATACTCTCTCTCTCTCTCTCTCTCTCTCTCTCTCTCTCTCTCTCTCTCTCTCTCTCTCTGTCTGCTTGCAAATAAATGTATTTTTAAAAAAATAGTGACAAAGCATTTTATTTAAACTTTCAAGCTAATAATACAGAAGTGAAAACCATTGTGAAAAACTTCATCTTAGTAACAAGATCATTAATACTTTCTAAATTTTATACTTGTGGTAAACTGTGCAGTTTAAAAATTAAAATAGGGCTGGGGAGATGGCTCAGGGGCTAAAGGCACTTGGCTCCACAAGCCTGCTAACAGGAGTTCGAGTTCCCAGATCCCCGTGTAAATGTAAAAGTGGCATATGCATCTGTAATCCCACCTATAACAGGGGAGAGTCAGGAGAATCTCACAGGGCCAGCTAGTCTGGCCTTCTCGCTGGCAAAAAACCAAGAGAGACCCTGTTTCAAACAAGATGGAAGGAGAGGACAAACAACACCTGCAGTTGTCCTCTGACCTACACATGTGCTCTGTAAATGGGTGTGCCCTCCCCCACATCTCAAACTCCTAAAAGAGTAAAAATAATTCCACAAGGCACTTGACACAGGAAATGTTGCATAATTTTTATAGGTACAAAGTTCCTCTGGTTTTAAACAAATTTAGCTGGCCCTCATTGATCAGCACTATTTCAGAGGACAACCAGCAGCATTTCCAGGTGGCTATTATGACAGTTCTTAGGACAAATGAGCATAATCTTTGGTCATGTGGCTATCCCTGATTCTACAAAGGAACTGATATGCTGTCACTGTGGAGTTGGTGACAAGGTAGGGACACATTACCATTTCACTCCATATGAGCTGGAATTGATTCCCAAATCATGAGGCAAATGGGCTGTGCCTGGCCCTAGCTCCAGTATGATGTGAACTGACAACTCAGTGGCATCAACGAAGATGGAAAATCTTAGAGCCTGGGTCCCAGACCTTGTCTGTAGACCCTCAGGGGCTACTGCCTCCTCTCCTGAACATGGAACGATCTACACCACCAGCTGACTGTTTCTGTCCCAGCAGAAGACAAGGAGGAGAGAGATATAACACGTGTACAGAGATATAACACGTGTATGTGTCTTTGATAGACAAAGTGAAGGCAGCTGCAGGGATCTGAGCACCACACATTTTCAGAACAGCTCAAAATAAAAGAATGGAAGCCAGGTGTGATGCATGCTTTAATCCCAGGACTCAGGAGGTGGAGGGAGGAGGATCGCTGTGAGTTGGAGGCCAGCCTGAGACTACACAGTGAATTCCAGGTCAGCCTGAGATAGAGTGAGATCCTACCTTGAAAAAACAAAAATAAATAAATAGACCAAGAAAGAGCAGAAAAATCAGGGCTGTGGCCTAGTGCTCCCTGTGATGTAGGATACACCCAGTGTCACTAGTCAGCATTCAAAGTGTGAATATCTGTAATCAAAAAAAATGCAACAAAACTGGGCGTGGAGGCCGGGCGTGGTGGCGCACACCTTTAATCCCAGCACTTGGGAGGCAGAGGTAGGAGGATTGCCATGAGTTCAAGGCTACCCTGAGACTACATAGTGAATTCCAGGTCAGCCTGGGCTAGAGCGAGACCCTACCTCGAAAAACCAAAAAAAAAAAAAAAAAAAAAAAAAACAAAAACTGGGCGTGGTTGTGTAAGCCTTTAATCCCGGGAGGCAGAGGTAGGAAGATCACCATGAGTTCAAGGCCACCCTGAGAATATATAGTGAGTTCCAGGTCAGCCTGGGCTAGAGCAAAACCCTACCTCAAAAAACTGAAAGAAACAATAAAAGGAAATAGATTCAACAAGCTGAGTGTGGTGGCACATGCCTTTAATTCTAGAACTGGGGAGGCATAGGTAGGAGGACTGCCATGAGTTCAAGACCACCTGAGATTACATAATGAAGGAAGGAATGAAGGAAGGAAGGAAGGAAGGACGGACAAACGAATGAAAGAAAAGTCCTTCATAAAATTCAACAGATATTTCTATTTGGGGAAAAAAAAAAAACACCAAAGAATATCAGAATCAATGGAGACCTCTCCCTCCCTCTCTCTCTCTCTGTTTTTTTTTTTTTTTTTTTTTTTTGAGGTAGGGTCTCGCTCTAGTCCAGGCTGACCTGGAATTCACTACATTGTCTCAGGGTAGCCTTGAACTCATGGTGATCCTCTTACCTCTGATCTTTTTGGTTTTTTTGAGGTAGGGTCTCACTCTAGCTCAGGCTGATCTGGAACTCACTCTGTAGTCCCAGGCTGACCTTGAACTCACAGGGATCCTTTTACCTCTGCCTCCTGAGAACTGGGTTTAAAGGTGTGTGCCACCATGCCCCAGCAGGAAGGTAGAGAAGGCCTCTGGGCAGAACTAGTAGAGCATAATCTCCCAGAAGTAGGGGAGAATCCAGTGAGGGCACTGTTCTTGCCTCCCATACCCTTACTCCATCAGGGTGTGGAGACATATACACATACCTGCACTCCGGTAGAGGCTCTTGGGCAGTATGGGAGAGTGGGTGTCCATCAAGGCCACAATCTTCATGTGGCCATATTGCCTAGCCAGCATGCGGGCTGTGGCTCCACTGTGGTCTTTTGTGTCGACTTTGACTCCCTACAGAAGTCCAAGAAAGAATTAGGAACTCTCTATGGAAGCTTCTGGCTTGTTGGGCTGCTGCTTGGGAGGGATGGACAAGGAGGGGCAGACTGCCTTAGCCCACTGCTACCAGTACTCTGTTTCCTTCATGACAGGGGAAGAGACCACAAATCCCATCACCAGGAATAGTTACCAACTTATCTTGTAGCTGCCTGTCAGGTGCTGATGGCTCTGGCAGTGAGGCAGAAGAGAGAAGCTGGGGCCGCTAGCAGAAGGCCTGCCCTCACCTGCCATACTCACTGTGTATGAGTAACCAAAAGTCACACAACACAAGAGACGCCACTCACTAGAGAAGCAGCCATTTAGCCTACCCACAAAATGTAGGATCCACCCTCCCAAAATGAACTTGGTATCCCCTGCTTCCCTGTTTTTGAGACAAATGGCCTTGAACTCCTGATCCTCCTGCCCCTGCCTTCCTTGTGCAAGTATGATAGGAATACACCACCATGCCCAGTTCAAACTTGGCATGCTTTTGTTTATGTGTGTGTGAATGTATGACGTGCCAGGAGCCTCTTTCCACTGCAAACGAATACCAAACATTTGTACTACCTTTTGTATCTGGCTTATGGGGGTGGCTTGGAAATCAAACCTGGGCGAGTGGGCTTTGCAAGCAAACACCTTTAACTGCTGAGCCATTCTCCCAGCCCCATCAAACTTGTCATCTTTTTTGGGGAGAGGGGGAAGGGTTGGTTTCAAGGTAGGGTCTCACCCTAGCCCAGGCTGACCTGGAATTCACTAGGTAGTCTCAGGCTTGCATAGAATTTACAATGATCCTTCTACCTCTGCCTCCCAGGTGCTGGGATTCAAGGCATGTGCCACCATGCCCAACTTAAACTTGGCATCTTTTATCCAAAGTTCCAAATACATTTAGAGTCTTTCAGCACAACCACTCCACAATGTGACTCTACCTAAAGGCTAGATCCTAAATAAGAGAAAGCTTTTGTGCACAAAGATGCACATACAATCAACAACTAGAGATAACTGCTGGGGGGCAGAGTCAGCTACACTGCTGCTGAGAGCCAGTACACGTAGTGGGGAATTATTGTTGGTTTTGTATGTGTGGGTTTGTTTGTTTGTTGCTTTGTTTTAGTCAGTGTCTCATGTAGCTAGGGCATCCTTGAACTTGCTATGTAGATGAGGATGGCTTTAATCATCTGATCCTCCTGTTATAACCTTGTGAGTACTGGGATTACAGGTGTACACCACCATGCTTTTTGTTGTTATTGTTATTTTGAGACATTGTCTCACTACCTAACCCAGGCTGCTCAGCCTTCCAAGTGCTGGGAGAAGCACCTATGATTACTACTACCATCATGCCTGGCATAAATGGTAAGGATAGCCATATTTAAACAAGATCATGATATGAAGCCAGGCATGGTGACACACATCTTTAATCCCAGTACTCAGGAGGCAGAGGTAGAGGATCACTGTGAGTTTGAGGCCACCCTGAGACTACATAGTGAATGGAAAAAAACAAACAAACAACCTAAACCACCTAAAGTTGTCCTATGGCCTATACACACCTGCACTCATACAACTATATCCACCTGCATGCCTACACACAATAGGAGAACAGGCTCTACCTTCTTGCTCCACATAATTTTTCTAGGTGATGGGATTGTGGGTGCTGTTTACTTTATGAAGTATTTTTCCACTGAGGCTGGGCATGGTGACACACATCTTTAATCCCAGCACTCAGGAGGCAGAGGTAGCAGGATTGCTGTGAGTTTGAGGCCAGCCTGGGCTAGAGTAAGATCCTACCTCAAAAACAACAATAACAACAAAAACTTCCACTAAGTCTGGTGGCACAGGACCATAATCCCAGCTACTCCAAAGGCTAAGGCAGTAAATAACAGATTCCTGAATTCTTAAATAACAAATTCTTTGAATCAGGATTCTTGAATCCTGTCTGTGCTACAGACTAAGTGCAAGACCAGCCTAGCAATTTAGTTAGACCCTTTCTCAAAAAATAAAAAAAAAAAAAATTCTCTTTTTTTCGAGGTAGGGTCTTACTCTAGCCCAGGCTGACCTGGAATTCACTATGTAGTCTCAGGGTGGCCTTGAACTCACGGTGATCCTCCCACCTCTGCCTCCCAAGAGATGTGATTAAAGGCTTGCACCACCATACCCTGCTCAAAATAGAAATTTTTAAAAGGGCTGGGGACATAACTCAGTGATAGAGTGCTTGCCCAGCATGTGTGAGGACCTAGGCTCAGCATTAAAAAGTTTCCTATCATTTTTGAAATTATTTTCACAATCATTATAAATAAAGATGTTTACTTTTTACTTACCAGTGGACCCTGATGTCAAGCACCAGAAGACTTGGTATCAAGACACTGGTCAATGCAATGTGTAACTATGTGAAGCTCTCCATGTAAAAGGAAATTGTTAGAGCTTATAATTCAGTGACATGATTCCCCATTTGCTGTGAATGAATTGTGAGATGATGAATAGTCACTTACATGATTCAGAAAATACTGCACAATTATCTCATGGCCAGAGGCAGCTGCTTCCATCAAAGGAGTGAATCCATATACAGGCTCCCTGCAAGATGGGGCCACAGTCAGGTGGTTAGCAGAAGGAAGATGGGCCACACAAAAGCTCCCTGCCAAAGACAAAACCAAGCCAAGACACCTCAGTGTAGAGCACAGTATAGGTTCATGCCTACACTCTCATGTTCTTTCTCAAGAATATGGAGAGAAACCTGGTATGGTGGTGCACATCTTTAGTCCCAGAACTCGGGAGGCTGAGGTAGGAGGAATGCTATAAGTTCGAGGTCACCCTGAGACTACACAGTGAATTCCAGGCCTGGACTAGAGCAAGACCCTACCTCAAAAAACAAAATAACTATATATACATATATATAATTTTTTATTTACATATTTATATTTATAGTCACAAGTAGAAAGAGAATGAATATAAGTGCACCAGGGCTTCCTGCCACTGCAAACGAACTCACATGCACCACTTTATGAATCTGACTTTATGTAGGTACTGGGGAATAGAACCTGGGCTGTCAAGGCTTTATAAGCAAGTGCCTTTAGCCACTGAGCCATCTCTCCAGCCCTAAATAAAACTATTTTTTAAAGGAAGCTCTTGTTTTATACTCCACATAGAGAACTTATACCTCCCTGTCATCTACTCAAGCCTCATCTTTTGAGTTTGACACCCTTGAGAACTACTCCTGAGAAGTATATACACTAATAATTCAGCTTGTCCTTACAATGCTCAATGCCTGCAGCTGATTCTCTATGTGTGCTCTCTGTTGCCCAGCATTGTCCTCAGAGGGCTCCCTCAACTTCTGCTGCTGGTCCAGAAGCCACGAATTGTGCTAAACACTGCCTCTCATCCATATACGCATTTTTTCACATCTAAACATCTCTAGAATCAGAATGTGTCTTAAAATCACTAGACAAGTTTTTGGGTTTTTGTTTTCTGAGGTAGGGTCTTGCTCTAGCCCAGGCTGACCTAGAATCAACTATGTAGTCTTCTCAGGCTGGCCTCAAACTCATAGCGATCCTTCTACCTTGGCCTTCTGAGAGCTGGGATTAAAGGTGTGCGCCACCACACCCAGCCAGATGAGTTACATTTTAATTAACATCATTTTTTCCTAAGTGCGTGTGTGTAGTATGTGGATGTGGTGTATGTGCATGTGTGCAGATGCATGTGCCCCTTGTGTGTTTGTGAAGAAGCCAGATTCAAATGCTGGCTGTCTTCTTCCATTGCTTATCTAGTTATTTCTTTGACATGGTCTCTTACTGATTCTGGAACTTGCTATTTTCTTTTTTTTTTTTTTTTTTAATTTTATTTAATCATTTTCGGGGGGGGGGGAGAGAGAGAGAAAGAGAGAGAATGTACCAGGGCTACCACCTTGTGGGTCTGGCTTATGTGGGTAATGGGAAATTGAACCCGGGGCCTTAGGCACTGGAGGCAAGTGCCTTAACCGCTGAGCCATCTCTTCAGCCCTGGAACTTGCTATTTTCACAAGTCCCAGTGATGCCCCAATCTCTACTTCCCACGGGACTGGAGTTATAGGTATGTGTGGCAATGCTCAGCTATTTATGTAGGTATTGGGTAATCAAATTCAGGTGGTCTCAGAAACCCTCATGCTGACTTGGGAAGCACTCAACTGCTGAGCCATCTCTCCAGCTTATTGACAAGATATTCTTTCTTTGAGTCATTTAGAATTATGATGTATCTTTCAGTGGGTGCCATCAGCCAAGAAGCTCTGCTGGCACTGGGTGGGGGCTCAGTTGGTACTTGTTTTGAAGATGATCCTTACATGACATGCATTAGACCACATCACATTCATCTTATAAAAGTCTCCAAGAGCCAGGCGTAATGGCACACACCTTTAATCCCAGTACTCAGGAGACAGAGGTAGGAGGATCACCCTGAGTTAGGATCGACCCAAGTTTGAGGCCAGCCTGGGACTACATAGTGAACTCCAGGTCAGCCTGGGCTAGAGTAAGACCCTGCCTAAATATATATATAAAATATAAATAATGCTACTCTCACTTTTGGCTTGAGAAGCTTCTCTTTTTCAGATGGCAGTGACCACTGGGAGAATGCAAAAGACACCATAGTGCTGAGAAAAAACAACAGTGGAGTGTTTAGCACCGGGTCATCTCTTCTTGAGGCTCAGGGTCTATTGAGGAAGAGGTGTCGGAAATATTTTAAGAGCCAAAGAAAGGGTAGAACTGCTTACAACACAAACTTCCAGACACAAAATGGGCTTGATATTCATGCCTTCACAGTGCCTGACAATACCTACATATTATGGGAGAAAAAGATGGTGACACCAACACAAAACAGAGACTAATTGAGAGGGGGAAGAGATATGGAGGAGAGTGGGGAGGGAATCATAATGACATATGGTCTGATAATGGAAGCTATCAATAAAAAAAACTTTTTTAATTAAAAAAATAAAGTCTCAATGAGAGCAGGAGAGATGTCTCAGCAGTTATTACGTGCTTCCTGCACAAGCATGAAACTGGGTACAGTCACATACACCTGTTAATTCCAGTCCTGTGGGGCATGGAGACAGGAGAATTGCTGGGGCTCACAAACAAATGGTAAACTCTGAAATCAGTGAGACTCCGTCACAAGGGAAAAACAGGTGGTTGAGTGATAGAGAAAGACACTTGATGTTCTTTTCTGGCTTCTGCAGATGAATGAACAGGGTGCTGCATTAGCACATGTAAACAAACCCAGAGTCACAATGAGAACAGGTGTCTCAGTGGTAGCATGCTTGATTGCACAGAGGTCTAGGGTCTTCTCCCCATTGCCACAAAAAAATATGTAAGTAACAACATAGGCTGTTTTTCAAAGCCTCACCCCAGTGATGATACATACAATAGGTACGAAGAAAGAGGAATTAACATTTATATACATCATTTAAATGCCATGTAGTATGCTAGATCCCTAGCATATATACACCATGCAATTCTAACAATGCTCTGAGGTCTTACTATCCTATTTTCAGTTTTAAAAAATGAGGCTCAGGAACCTAGAAAGATGACTAATGACCACTGACATATATGCACAAAGCCCCATAAGTGGGCAGGCCTGTCCATTCCACCACTTGTCTTATCCTTTCATGCTGAGGCAAGGTGGCCCCACAGGCTTCTATAGTATTGGATAAAACCCAGTCCACTATAGCCACTTAGGTGCAACACTCACCTCACATTGGCATTTGCTCCACTATCCAGAAGGAACTTGACCATCTGCTGGTGGCCGGCACTGGTGCAATGGAAGAGGGCAGTCCAGCCATGAATGTCTTTCATCTCCAGCTCTGCACCTTGCTTAGAGAGAATGGAGTGTGGGTTATAGCACACATCCTGAGTGGATAAGTGGGTGGGCGGGCAGCTTCCACAAGGTCATCAGCTGTAAGGATCCAAGTGATTACACAGGCACACATGCACACTGTGGTCTGCAGTGCCTCACATCCTGTCAGGGAGGCTGGGAAGTGTCCTGGGTCTGTAGCTCACCTGAAGCAGAAAGTAGGCGATGCTCTCATTGCCACAGCTGGAGGCCAGCATCAGTGGAGTCTGCCCTTCGGGGGTCGGCACATTCACACTCACCCCTGCCTCGAGCAGCAGGTGTACGATGGTATCGTGTCCAATGTAGGAGGCATACATCAGCGGGGTCCAGCCACCACCATTCTTCTTATTCAAATCTAACTCTCTCCTAAACAAACACAAGATATGCTAGACATGCCCAGCACCTCGACCATGGGCTTCACCAGAGTGTGGCCAGTCAAGGTCAAGCTAGACAAGGCAAAATGAGAGACCCTTCCAGAAGCAGAAGTAACCTGCTCCCAGGATGGGGGGAAGGTAGACACACAAATGCCTGTCTGTCTTCTACCCCAGTTTTCTAATTTTACACTGTTATCTGTCCCATTGCTTCCTAGCCAGGACCAGCAATTCTCTTCTGTACCGCCAGTGAGATCCATGGTGTTCAAACAGGGAGGTTGGGCAAAGCCTGTAGTCACTTCTGGTTACCATGGCTTGGGGAAGAGCTGCGGGCACATAGTTGGTGAAGGCCAGGGAGCCAGTTAAACCCCACAGTGCAAAGGACATGCCGTAGCAAGAATTAGTCTGGCCTTGTAAGCGGAGCCAGGGCTGAGGCACCCTGACTACCAACCACCAAATAAATAGCCAGTCTTTCAATGCAGAGCTGTGCAAGAGGGCCCCAGGGGAAAAGAAAGGGACTGATGACCAAGATAAACCACTTCCACTGATTTCTACTTTGTCACTTCACCTTATAGAAACTTCTTAAAAATCTGTGACCAAGCTGGGTATGGTGGAGCACACCTTTATCCCAACACTCAGGAGGATTGTTGTGAGTCCAAGGCCAGCCTGAGACTACAGAATGAGTTCAAGGTCAGCCTGGGCTAGAGACCCTGCCTTTGAAGAAAACAAATTAAAATCCAGGAAATACATTTTCACTTGGGGTAATGTGGGCACTCCAGCCCAGATATGGAGGCTGGAGGATGGGAGTCTCAATTTAGAAAAACATTCACCCCACATCCAGAGAAAGATACACAGTTAGTGCCCCACAGGCCTTCCCCTTCTATAATTTTTGCATCCAGTGGCAAGACCAACTGACAATCTGTCTTTGTGATTAGTGTCCCTTGTAAAAGCCACTCTGTTGCACTAGGCAGTTACTTTCCATGTACCAGAACCTCCTACTCACTTAGGTGCACACCCAGACAGCAGTCCTGCTGGGAGATCTGCATGGAGTCACCTGTGGAATCATACTCAGGTGACCAGGCTTCCCTACACTGCCTCCCTTTACAAGCAGCAAGAGCCCCCTTGGGATTCTCACACCTCCCCTCCAGCACCTGTTCTTGAAGCCACCAACTGCATTCTAGCCCCAGCCTAGGCTTCCTGTGAGCAAGGTCAGGTTAGGATCCTGGAGATAACACAGAGCTGCCCCTTTTCTTCCACAGGACATTCTGGGCCACACTCTTTAACAGAATACCCATCACTTAAGAGCCAAAGATGCCAAAACAGAATTATGATAGGGATCTCAGTGACCATGTGAGAGTATACTGCCTACTCAACTGCCCACCCCTGAGGCCACTCAGTAAAGGAGCATCACAGACTGCCCTGTGTAAGGAGCACTTGTTCTCTCCTGGCCAGGGATGCAGGAGGGGTGACTTGCAAGTAGAGACTGAGGGCTTCACAGGGCCTTGCTCTGGCCTACTGGGAACTGAGGAGACACAGGGAGGTAAAGAAGGACATCATCTGACCAAGGTGCCCAACAAGCAATGGCAAACACAGTAAGAATAAAGAATGGCAGAACATACTTTATAGAATGAAGATGTGCCCTTCTCTAAAAATTACCGTCACAATCATTATTACTTGCAAGACAGTCCCAGGCTCTGCTGAGAGCTGTCTATGGTGTTGGGACTAAACATTCATGTACAGGTTAGGCAAACCCACAGGTGGGTAGTAAGGGCAAGAGGCCATCCTCCAAGGAGAGACAAAAGCTCAACCTCTCTCCTCTATGCTTACACTAGAGGGGACAGGAAAGCTGGGGACCACAGTAATTCATCTGAGCGAAGATGACAAAACACATGGTTTTCCACCTTCAGCACTGCCTTCTTTGTCTAGGCTTTGCTGCCATCAGAGAAAACCCTAAAATCACTCTGGTTCAGGTAAACTATGTTAGAGTTTATAAGCTTATAAGTTTAATACATCTTTTTCTTCCTCTAAATCACAACTGCCTTCTTCCTAAGTGCCCATCATTAAGTCATCAGCGTCATCTTCCTGTGATAAGCAGGTGAACCTATCCCACATGCACTAAAGACTACAACTGTGTAGGAGGCCACAGTTCATGGGAACTGGAATCACTGAGATTCTACTCAAAATATGACACAAAGAACTCCCCAAGACCTCTTACCGCTGTACACATTCCTTTACCACCTCATATTGACCGATGGAGGCAGCTGTGTGAAGATCCAGTGGGACATCCAGCTCTTCCAGGCTGACCTGTGTGCCCAGCCCGTGCCACATGGACAAGCTTCGGTTCAGGAGCTCAGGCTCACTGGCTTCATCACTGAGTTCAGACATGGCTGTGGAGGGAGGCCCAAGGATTAGGTCTTTGTTTCTGGCTGTTACAGGAAATGAAATACTCCTACCCTTGGCAAGTCACTACGTCACTACTAAGAGCCTGAGAGTCACCCCAGGGTGCCTAACTTAGCTTTCTTCAAACAACACATGGGAAGCATCTATGGAGAGCCATTAACTAGGCTGCTGAATTCTGCTTCACTCCACAGGTTCAGGAAGGTAATTAGCCAGGAGCTTGTAAACCTCTGGTAGGCAGTAAAACAATCAGCCCAATCAGCTTCTGGAATCCCTAGTTCCTCGCCCCCATGGACGTAGGACATCTCAAAGGACTGCTATTAAAAATACACATACCAGGGCTGGAGAGATGGCTCAGCGGTTAAGGCACTTGCCTCCAGTGCCTAAGGCCCCGGGTTCAATTCCCCAGGACCCACATAAGCCAGACCCACAAGGTGGTGGCCCTGGTGTTCTCTCTCTCTCTCTCTCTCTCTCTCTCTCTCTCTCTCTCTCTCTCTGCTTGAAAA
>PVHP010048305.1:0-12580 GCA_004024765.1 Zapus hudsonius | reverse complement strand
TTGAAACTGGTAATTTCTAAACTTAAATTGGGGCAAAAGGCGAATGCAGACTAATGCCATTATTGGCTAATGGGAATGGACTTTGAGAATTAACAGCCACCCCTAAGACAGAGGACCAGGTACAGGGTGGACTATTTCTGGATGTTGTAATCAGAAAGAGTGTGGCCATCTTCCAGCTGCTTGTCTGTGAAGATGAGCCTCTGCTGGTCAGGAAGGATGCCTTCCTTATTCTGGATCTTGGACTTCACATTCTCGATGGTGTCAAAGGGCTCCTCCTCTAGGTTGATGGTCTTGCTGGTCAGGGTATTCACAGAGGTCTGCATGTTACCTCAAGGGAAGGGCAGGAGTACTTTGCAATACTGTCATCTAGACACAAAGTGACCATGACATATATGGCCTCACAGTGATACTATCTACATAAGACATAATAGGATGGAAAAATGTTGACACAAAAATAAGCCAAGTACTTGTTGGGGAAAAGAAAAGACTCCATGGTTTGGTGGAATTGGGAAGGAGAAGACAAAGGAAGGTGGTGTGAGAGAATTGTGATCTTGGTATATTGTATATATATATATATATATATATATATATATATATATATATATATATATATATATATATATATAGATATAGATATAGATATAGATATAGATATAGATATAGATATAGATATAGATATAGATATAGATAGATAGATAGATATAGATATAGATAGATAGATATAGATATAGATAGATAGATAGATAGATAGATAGATAGATAGATAAAATTAAACTATGTGCCTCATAGTGGAGAGTTGGATTCTTACCCTCTTTCTTGTTTTCCTATAGAAGGATTTAATAACTTGAAGGGAATAAAGAAAAACAAAGTAGCTTTAGGTTCTCCATGAATGATAAATTGAAGTCAAGAATGGTGTACCATTTTAATATATTTTATAGAAAATGTATGGCCAGGTTTGGTAGATTGTATATACTGTTTGAAGAGATTGGCTAATTACTTGAAAAGGTTAAATATATAAATATTATAAGCAATAACACATGTGTATCCTTGAGTGTTCAGACTGACAAATTAAATCTGCTTTCCATTCCCCTTCTTTATGCTATTTTTTTCCTTCAGATGGCAGAAAACTTATAGATTCTCTGGAGTCCTTTGCACCTAGATTTCTGTATTTAACCTAGAATGTTGTCATAAAAACACATCAGATGTACAGATAAACAATTTGAGATGCCAGACTACAACTCTCTCTCTCTCTCTCTCTCTCTCTCTCTCTCTCTCTCTCTCTCTCTCTCTCTCTCTCTCTCTCTCTCCATACACACTACTACGTGATTGCCTTATACAAATGTAGTGGCCGGCAATTTAGAAAGCTAATTATCAGATTTAAATTTAGGGAATCATTTCAGAATGCAATCCAAAATCTGGAAAACACAATCACCAGGCTGGAAACTCATGCAGAATTTTTATATTGTAAATATGATGCTGAGTTATTGTTCCTTTGGAAAGCCTCAGGCTTCGCTCATGAGTTCTTTGAAAGAGGCTCAGCTACATTATGGAGTATAATCTGCTTTACTCAAAGCCAGCTAGTTATGTGTGCTAATCATGTTAGAAAATACACCCTTATAGATACATCTAGACTAGTGGGAGGTCAAACTAGTGAACATTTTACTAAAAGGTGGTGTCTATGTTAATGACCACACCTGAGAAGTCCAGTTGGGGCATTTTTGTTAGGATTTCTACTTCACTGCTTATGGATGTAGATGGGTCTTTTTTCAATATCATAGTTGATTTTTTTGTGAGTTAACAAGAAACTTTTAAACTTCTTAATAACTTTTTAAAACTGGAACCAAGGCTAGAATCAATATTGTGTTTAACTGAAGCTTCTGATTCAAACAGTCCTTACAAAAGGCATAGCCCCAACGTGATAGAAGCTAATGTTGCCTCTCTTTCCTAGTTTGATTTGAAAGAGTGAGTGAGTATCCACTGGACCTTCAAGAATGGCATACATGTAAGCATGAGGGTGAAATTACATTACTACTACATTATCCTCCTCTCCATATGACATGAATGTCTTCAAAAGGGCAAAGTTTCAGCATAGAATGGATACCATGGCAGATCATATAGAAAACGGGGAAATATCAAATTATGAAATGGATCTTATGTTTTTGAATGCAATAGAGATTTTAATGAAAAGTGATGTGATGAAGGTTTTATCCATTTGGCTCAAATAGCAACTGTCATACAACTTCTCATAATTGCCCCAAACAAACAAAAAAAAGAGATAGTATCATATTTTTAAATATTTTATTTATTCATTTTCAAGCAGAGAGATACAGAGAGAAAGAGAGAGAGAGAGGAGAAAGAGAGAGAGAGAGAGAGAGAGAGAGAGAGAGAGAGAGAGAGAGAGAGAGAGAGAGAGAGAGAACACCAGAGCCACCACCTTGTGGGTATGGCCCATGTGGGTCCTGGGGAATTGAACTGGGGGCCTTAGGCACTGGAGGCAAGTGGCTTAACCGCTTAGCCATCTCTCCAGCCCAAGATAGTATTATCTTATGTTTCCAAATTATAATATGAAAATCACCCCGAAGACAGAATTTAAGTGTTATTATATGTTAACGGTTGGTTGCATGAACTCACACAGCCTTGTGAAAGTCAGAAGGAGGAATGGATAAGATTGGGCAACATCTCTTGGGTATGAGCTTAAATCAAATGAGGACGAAATGTAATTATTAATGACTTTATTTATTGAGGCTGCCAGATATTCTAGATTCAGTGTACTAGAGAAAAAAGTGAAGATTGCATCACTGTTTTGTTAGCTGATTTATAAATCTCAGAATAAACTTATCATAGATAGATATTAAATAACAAACACTTGAAGGTGAAGGCAAAGGAAGGAATATAAAGGCATGGAGTGATAGTAATACTGGGCAGAACTTATAACATCTGATAAGCTTACCATCTAATAATATTGTCAGAATATCTCCCAGGGGACTCCTTTCTGCTGTACTTAGTACAAAGGTGTCTGGGGTCTGTGGAACATGTTATGAATAGAAGTTTGATTGCCATTGAAATAGGTTTTTTATTTCATAATTAGTCATCAATTCAACATTTGAATCTCTTAAAAAACGGCATGGTATCATATTGGGCAGCTGAAAAATCAAGATTAGAAAATGTCAGTCTATGGAGGTCTTGGTTGTTCTCCAAATTTCCATGAGTTATTTGGTATCAAACATAAACTAGATGTCTCCGAATAGGGTACTTTGGTTTCTACACGTAAATTTTAAGTTTAGGTTGAATTGAAAAAAAAAAAGGATGATTTTATTACTTACTCGATTGCCAGACTTGAGTAAGTTGACAGATCAGTAATATTTTAAAAATTACACATTCAAGTATACAGTAGGAATGTTTGAAACATCCCAACCATCAAACATAACATTTCTTCCCATCTTTCTTCTATGATGTATGACCAAAATAACTGTATAGTAGGGTAGGGATCTAATCTGATTGCTGATGAATTATTGAACCAAGGGCATGGAATCATTGCTAATTATTTGGGTAATGTAAAAACAACTTTTTCCTCCAATCAGAGAAAGCTAACAAGTTTAAACTTTGAATAGTGACTTACAGAGATAAATTGTCATCTGTTCCTCTCAGCTCAAGTCAGTTTCTTGCCTCTTTAGAAGATGAATTTGTTTTAGAAAATGGTGATATTGTACTCCTAATGCTGTTAATAGGGTAGATGTTATATGATGCTGTTTGAATAAGCACAGACATAATACACTATATGGCCCTTGATATATAGTTATTGATTTAGACAACTTTCTGTTTCAGTAAGTTGAGAACAGTAGATGGAATTTATTTCACTTGGCTGGGCAAATACTATACTTTAAGTGTCTAACTTTAGATTTGTGTCATTTCTCTGCCTCTAGGCCATAATTTCATCTGAGGAGAACCTTGTCATTCCAACCTCTATCAGAGCATCGCACCAGCCCTTTCCATTGATGCCACGTCAGTTGGGCCTAGGGAACAAGAAATAGTAGCTATTTACATGCTTTGATAAGACAAGCACATGCTGGAGGAAAGGAAATAGACTCTGCACATTCAGAGTCCCCAAAGGACAAATTTTCTAAAAATACAGAAGTCTGGAACATACTGAGATGTTATCAAAGTAAAAACATCCTGTGTTAAACCATAACCAGTAAGAGGAAAAAGACTTGAGTTTTGAGGGCAACATATATATGAAATCTGGTGTCTATATAATCTCAACCTATTTAGTGGTAATTAGGCTACCAGCTTTTCATGGCCCTCCCCCCCGCCGCAAAAGATAAGCTGTGAATGTATCTAGGCTCTTACAGAACAGTTCTATCAGAGTTCTTATGGATCAGCAGACTCAGCAATGTCTGATTGTTGAAATAAATTCATATCGGAAACAACAAAAGAGTTTTATCACCCATAAATTTTGAAGCAAATCTATTTCCTTTAATAAATACTATAGTAACGAAGCAACAGCTATTTACTCTAAGATCTTTCATGGATACCAGGACATGATTCAACCCAAATTCAGTTATTAAATCCACAGAAAGATATAATTTGGGGCTAATCTGGGAGTATTATACATGGAATAAATTCAGGCATTGAATGGTCAGATCAACAAAGTGATCACTTTGTCCATGTGTTTGTTACTGTGCATTAACACTTCTTCCTCTTCCTGTGTCTTTAAGGGTTTCTTAACCTCCAATGAGAGAGGATGATAAACTGAAATCTTACCTGCACATCGCTCTGGGTGATCACTTAGCACAAACTGGGAGCAGAATATTCCAAAAATACAATGCGTTTGGCCTCAAATGACAGTGCAATGAAGAAATGCTTTTGGCAAGTAGAACTTTTGAGGTGTAGAGATGTTTATCTTTTTTTCCCACTTTGATGAGGAAGAGTGATGAGCAGGGGGTGTCTTCATTTAAATTTATGAGCAGTAGCAAGTTTTTGGGCCAGATGATCAGGGATTTGGAAGGATAAGTGTGGAAGATTAATGACAAGATTTGAGAGAAGATTATGTAAATGGGTCTCACGTTCAAAGTCCCTGTGTCCCCTGTGAATGGAGAGCAGATGGTTCTGTCTGCAGAGGAATAATGCAGTAATCATCCGAAAGAGTCTCTGTTTGTGGTGGGCAATGTTTTTGCACTCATCCCAGATCTTTATTTGTGACGGTGAGCAAAGCCTCCTATAACCAGGGTTAGGAGGTGTACAGATTCGTGAACCTAAGGCTCCCAGCCCCTCCGCAGACTTGGTGTGCACATTTGTGGGCATCTCTCCTGCAAAGAGTAGGGTCTTACTAGAACCTCTAAGGCAGCTCCACCCGCTGTCTGGGCCTATCAGGGACTCAGAGTGAAATCAGTTACTCTGAACCATTTCATTGCAGTCAGTGGTTCACCCTCATCGGAACAGATTCTTATTCTAGATATGGGTTTTCCTTTCTTCCTCTTTCTACTAAGAATATTATTCATAAGTAGAGGTTTTCTTCTTCTCTATCACCCAAAGTAAAACAAACAGAACGAAACATGGCTGCTGACCAAGGAATTCATTTTTTTCCTCACAGAAGTAAGGAAATACTTGTATGCTCATGGGATTCACTTTATAAACATTCGAAGAATAAAACGTGAATTCTCTTTAAAAGTAGCCCACCTGCCTTTTAGAAAGTAAAATGTTCATTTAAGACTAAGTGACAAGTTAGACTGGATACAATTAAAAAAAAAAGTTTTAGCTCTTTCTAACAAAGTGCAGATCATGTTTTTAACCACTACACAATATTCTGTGTTATTTTACCCAGGGCAAGAACACATGCCTGTAGAAAGTATTTAAGAAGTAGAAAAGAGAGAACTAGCTTTTTTCCCCCCTCTTATTCCTGTGATTCAAACAATGCTGGTTTGGAAGATATACACAAAAAGGAATTAATAATTTGAAGAATGGCTAAGTTTTTGCCATTCAAGAAGTTGTGACAATCATTTGCCTTCATTGTTATTATTACTTGACTTTTCCATCCAGCATGGGATGACTGTGCATGATTTGGACCAGCAGGCGAAATCTTTTGCCTTAGTCAGCATTTGGTATTCAGATGTAAGCTCCACTGTCACTGGGAAACACTAACTAAACACGATAACCATCCTCCAAAGAGAGAACTACATAGGTGTCTAAAATAGGAAAGTTTTCATTTTCAAAGCAGTGGACAAGCAATAGCCAGTGAAGATGTTGCCTTGCCACAAATGGCAGAGGAGGTAGGTGTCACAGTAAGAGAAAGAAGGAGTAAATGTGCCATCATCCTTGTCTTTGGGAAGAATTGCAGACACAAAACCTACAGTAGAAAAAACAGAGCCTCTTAATTGGCTCTGTGTATACTTACATGAAGGCATTCTTTTCCAGTGTTTTCTTAATAGATTTCTTTTTAAAAATATTTTATTTATATTCATTTTCAAGGAGAGGAGAGGAGAGGAAAGAGAGAGAGAGAGAGAGAGAGAGAGAGAGAGAGAGAGAGAGAGAGAGAGAGAGAGTACCACAGCCACCATCTTGTGGGTCTGGCTTATGTGGGTCCTGGGGAATTGAACCCTCGGCCTTAGGCACCAGAGGCAAGTGCCTTAACTGCTGAGCCATCTCTCCAGCCCACTTAATAGATTTCTTATTATTTGATGTCACTTATGCACATAATGATTAGATGTAACTTAGTGCATAGGCTAGGGTACATCCGTCTCAGATTCTGGCTTGTCTTTTGACAGAAAACAGGTTCACTTAGTGATGCTTGTGCTATCTGATGAGTATAGGTGAATTCCCTTTGGAGAAGTGAGCAGGTGTCATTGGTATGATGAATAGTTAAAATGTATTAGGCAATCTGAAAGAGGAGAGTGAGGGTTAAACAAAACTATGCATATATATATATATATATATATATATATATATATATATATATATATATATATATATATATAAAAAGATTTTTTATAAAAGGTATTATTCAAGATCCTATGATACTTGTAGACTTGTATTGCTCTTAAATTTGGGAACATGAGTATTTTGGGGAGATAAGTAGTCAGAAATTAGGTCTGTGGTCAAGACTGCTGACAGGCAGGGGGTTTTCTACTAGAACAATTCCAGGAACCCTCTTGTGTTTATTTAATTCTTCCTACTTCCCTGGCCATTTGAGACATTTTGTGAGTTATCAAGTTTTCTGTTGTAGATTCCACGATGCTAATCTACACTTTGAGAACTGAAGCTGGAAGGATGACAGACGGTTTCTTCACTGATGCATAAGACAAATATTTATTACCTGCAAAGATGCTGTTATGTGGAAACTTTCTTCTTTCCCCAGAACTGGAAAACATTATTAAATTGGAAGATACAGAAAGCAAAGGCCATTCTACTTTCTAAAGCAGGAAGATCTTCTCACAAGAATTATTTCAGCTTTTCAGCCCATTATTATTTCCCTTATCCCCTTTTGAGTGTCCTGTCCTCTCTAGTGAAATCAGAATCCTAAAGGAGAGTCTAATGAGTTGAAGAGGTTCTGAGAGCTGTGAGGGTTGGGAGGTACTGAAATGTAAGAAGGGTTAGAACCGTGGAGAGCAGTGAGAGACATTGACCTTTTGAATTGAAACCATTAAAAAAAAAGAGCAAGATAATGACTGTGAAGGTTGAGTGATACAGGTGGGATTGAGAGTCTATGACATGCAGCCAGCTAGATGAAAAGCTTCTATGAGGATCAAAAAGAGAAAGAAGCAGAAGAGGAACAGAGATTCAGTTCTGTCTCCACTCTACGCCATCACTTGGAAGGACAGGCTCAGACACACCGCCTTGGGCTAGGTTGACAGGACTCTTCTGAAGTGACTCAGTACAAGTCAGTGAGAATGGCTCAAGAAATCAAGTCAGCTGGGAAAAAAATACAGAGCCTATTAAGGAAGTATGAGGTCATCAATTCTGGTAACTGAGAAGCCGTAAAAGCAATGACAACAATTGCTTTCCTGGGTTAAATTAAGAAAGACGTGGCTTGTTCTTCTAGTCTATCTGACCACATCTAAATCGCAGAGTAGGTAGATTTGGAGGAGGAGAAGGGACAGAATGAAAGACACGATGTTCCATATCCGCTGATTTTCTTGAGTTAGCATGGGAAACAGCGGTATGAATGGCTCATAAACCACACAAGAGTTTCAAGAGTCAAACAGACTACATAGACATTTATACCAAACGTGGCTGGATAAAATATGGAATATGCTTGCAAATGCTTGGAAGTGATGGGAATGGAAGATGTGCCATGGAATGATGGAAAGAGAGATATGTTCACCACCTCTCTCAAGTCCATAATCCTCAGCAATCCGGTCGCGTTTGACTAAGGATAGTTAAAAGTACATTATTAGAATAATCAAAACAATTTAAGCAATAGAGGAAGAATTTAATTTTGCTGGATGAGACTAACACAACCATCTAAGGGTAGAGAGGGAATTAAGTGTGGAAAGATAACCTTGGATTTGTCTAGTAAAGAAGGACCTGAAAAGGGATAGTAAGATGTGGAGGAAATAAATATATTAAGGTTGAAATTCTCTGGTGTGGTTCAAGCAGATGAAACAAAGGGGGGGAATAAGAGTTTCTGATGGAAACAGTGAGCAAGGTGGTGATAATTGGTATAAATCTTTTACTCTGGCAAGCACCATGAATAATTAGATGCTTTTGGAGATAGCTGTGATGTTAGATGCTTTTGGAGATAGCTGTGATGACAGGATAGAGCTTGTCTTAATATCGGTGACATCAGAAAAGAGCAGAGATATCTTAGAAGTGACTATGTGCCTATACAAAAGTAGACAGGCATTGATACAAGACTTTCAGTAAGAGAAGTGTGAGGCTGTGGAGACAGAACTCACTAGGCTGAATGCATAGAGGGATATTGAGGCTAGTTATAATATTTTTTAAATGTTTTTAATTTGGGTAAGATATATGGTAGTAAGGTTTTTAAATGAGTGCACTGGCTATATTCTTTTGCTTTCCTTTTACTTTCTTTGTCTCTCCCTTTTTCCTCCCAAAACTATCTTTTGCAAGCCTTTCTGATTGCATTTGGTTTTCCAACATATCTGCAAGCCAGAATTTGAATTGACTAATAGATGCAGTTGTGTGTGTATGTGTCTTCATGCACGTGCACGTATTGTTCTAACATTTCTACTGCTAGATTACTATCTTTGACTTCACCCCCCCCACAGATTTGGAACTTCATAAACTGTCCTGTGGAAATAAGAAGTCTGGTTACTATCTTGATCTTGTTCTGCATTCATGAACAATAACACTCTAACATTCTCATATGCCTGTGGATGAAATCATGAGGAAAATACCCATGTTGAGCCAATAATGAACTTACGTGTCCTGAGAGTGCCTGACTTCAGACTCACTTCCAGATACCACATTAAAATAGTTTGCAAAGTTTCATGAGTCAGTCTAGATTTAATTGAATATTTTAAGTGATGATAGGCACAGAAGAAAACAAATAAAACAAAACCAGAAACCTTTAAGAGACAATGATTTCATGAACAACAACAAAAAAATGATATATTTTGTGGTATCAAGTTACCTTTTTAAAAAAGCAAAAACAAAAAACCCCATAGCCTCTCCGACACAACCATAATCTCATATCTGATTTTCTAATGACGGCATTGTGGCAGGCAGAGGCAGAAGAACTGTGATGTCAAAAGCAGCCTGAGCTTTACAGTAAGGCCCAATCTTGTAAAAATAAACCCATAACACTTTACAACACCAAAATCCACCACTACCACCAAACAAAACCATAGAACAAAATCGAAATAAAACCGCCTTGGCCACTTCACCCCTGCGTTCATCTAAAATGTGATTTATTCTTTTCATCTGCCATTCTAAAAAGAAGAAATTTGATTTGATATGGCCCAATGTCATGCAAAAGAGAGATGTGCCAATAATGGAACTTATTTGACAGACACATAATATTTAAGCCAGAAGAAAAACATCAGCATGTTTATTTTTCATCAAGTTAAGGTCAGGAGAAATATTTCTGTGTAATGTAATATATCATCATGGAATGTCATCTTGAGAAGGTCAATTTAAATAGGAAAGAAAAATTTGTAGCTTAGATCAAAACCACAAGCAAGCCTCCACACACAAAACTGCAAGTTATATTCAAATGCAGGCATCTTTAATTATATTTTTTTCATTAGGCAATCAGTGGGATATGCCAACTCTGGCATGTTTCTTTAGGAGGCTGAGGGTGTGTGGGTGGAGGAATAATTTGGTTTGCATAAAAATAATGTTATTTTTCCACAAAGAGAAAAAACCCAATTAAGTGGACATAAACATATTTTAAGTAGCGTCATACGTGTTCCCAGAACATGAGAACTTTAGTTAGCATAACCTCAATACGCAAACCACAGCCAGCCCTAAAGTCACTTGGAGAAATATTGGAAACATTCCAGATGACAGCTAAGGTAATTGGCTCTTGGGAATGTGTGACAAGAAGGGTTGGAAGGAAGACTGTCTTCCTGATGTTCCTGAAAGTTCTTTAGAAATATGACATAATGGGAATTTGCCTATTTGTCCCTTATAGTGTTATTTGTCTTCATAGAATGATCTGGATACTTCTAATGTCCACATGATGCCATTATATAAAGTTACCACCACATGAAACAAATATTTTCTTCCTCTATACTGCAATACAATGCTTAAACTCATTAACATCCTCAGAGAAGAGCGCTGAATACACAAAAGATTCTTTTACTTTAAAGAAACAAATTTAAAAGGAAAATGCTAAGGAAAATATGCAACATAATTTAAACATTTTTCTGTGGCATAATTTAAGGAAGCCATTCCGTGTTAATATGGCACATTAAAAAATTCTGTGGTGTCAATAAAAAGTTAAAAGCAAAATCTTTAATTAATGCTTTTTTTGCCAAGCAGGTGTTAAAAAGAATTACTCAGAGGTTTTAAAAATAAACAAGGGAAGTGTATTTCACATTCATTTTAGGAAGTAAATGTGTTTCTTTTGGAAAAGAACCTTTATATTCCTAAATTTTAGTAGTCACTGTGGGCTAAGAAGGTGATAGCTCTCTACTGCAAATCTTGTCTTGTGCAAAAATTTAGATTTTTTTTCAAGAAAGCATAAGTGCTTCTCTAGATTTTATTCTTGAAGGTCTGATGTATATCATCTAAATATTGGGAGTTAGATTTTATTCACAAAGCAAATATTATTTACAGAAATCAAGTTGTCCAGGGTAGGAGAGATGGTTCTGCCTTTAAGATGATTTCATGTAAAGCCTAATGACCTGGGTTCAATTCCCCAGTACCCACATAAAACCAGATGCACAAAGTGGCACATGTGTCTGGTGCTCCTTTGCAATGATTAGAGGCCATGGCATGCTCGTTATCTCTCTCTCTTTCTCTCTCTCTTTCTTTTCTTTTCTTTTTCTTTCTTTCTTTCTTTCTTTCTTTCTTTCTTTCTTTCTTTCTTTCTTTCTTTCTTTCTTTCTTTCTTTCTTTCTTTCTTTCTCTCTCTCTCTCTCTCTCTCTCTTTCTTTCTTTCTTTCTTTCTTTCTTTCTTTCTTTCTTTCTTTCTTTCTCTCTTTCTCTCTCTCTCCCAATCCTCTCCTGTCTCTCTGTAAGAAATAAATAAATAAAGTATTAAAATCATATTGTTCAAAGAGTAAAGAAAATCAGTAGTTCATCTCAAGAAATGTTTGCTGAATATTAACAAGAGTCAGTTAATAAGGGAACAAAGGTAAGGGAAATGAGTGATACTTCTCTTTCATGGAGATTCATGTCATTCATCATATCATGTACTACAGATAGTCAATAAATTAATAAAAATAAATACTCACAGCTTTGACTGGGTACAACTATCAAAATTTTCATTTAAGAATTGCATATTTATTTGAATTTCAATACCCATCCTAATTTCTCCCCACTCTCTCTGACAACACTAACAATGTCTCTTCCTAATGTCTATATTTTTATAGAAATCTTTCTCAGACTCATAATTTGAAAGCTTTACATACATCTGATATATTTCCTTTTCTTTAATTCTTTATACAATCGTTTGATGTTTTCTATTCTTTGAAGTTTATCTCATCATTCAGACGTCCTGAGGTTTTATTTTTTCATTATTGCTTCTCATTTACATTTCTCATTCTCATTCTAGGTGGAACAATTTTGTGGTCAAAATTCAGTTATAAGCTCTGCTCAACCACTTCCTAGTTGCATGTCATAAAGAAATTATAGAACATTTCTGTAAACCCAAGTTTTCATAGATGATTTACTGCATATAAAGAACTCAGCACCAATCCTCCAGGGGCAGGTCCATCAGGATAGAAGATTTCAGTGTCACCTCTTTCTGTACCACACTCCATGCGTAGGCTATTCTGTGGACTTCTGCTAGACCCTGTCGCTCTTCCCTAAATACCTAAATGCCTTATACTTCAATATGCACTCATTTTGCCTTTCTTCATGTAGTAGGTTTGATTTTTGAGTATGTGCATATCGTGTATCTATGCATTTGTGTGTGTGTGTGTGTGTGTGTGTGTGTGTGTGTGTGTGTGTGTGT